>JBAMJV010001954.1:0-185814 GCA_037951105.1 Echinarachnius parma
CAAATCGTTGCGATTCGCCGTGAAAATCGTCAGTATGGGACTGGGCCTTTAAGAGTATCTGAATTCAGAGACTAAATTCTCCATAATATCCGAATTCGGATACTTCACCAGAACGATCGGGATAACATCAGACTTCACCAGGTAAACATTATTCCTTTTATATGAAAATCTCACATATCATTGTCAAGAATCTTTCAACGACATTGGTCATGATTGTAATCTCATGTATCCCTTTTTGGGATAGATATAAAGTTAATGGATTACTTTTAATGTGCAGCAATTTTATGAGTAGAATAAATAAAAATTAAATGCATGTTCATGTGGTAAACACAATGCTGGTGTTTTGTTCGTTTAAACAGGATATACAACTTTTGGTTGAGATGTCGCTTCAAAAAATAATTTTGTTGTGAGGTAATGGAAAACTGAGTGTAATCGTAAACAAAAAACATGCTTTTAGGAAAAAAAACACTTTATTTTGTGGAAGAAATCGGTTTAGAGATAAGGGGTAGTTCCGTTTTGGTATAAAGGTTTCTGCACGAAATAATAATTTTTGTGTAAAACTGAGCGTAAAATTCGAAAGAGCATAACATTTTAATGACAGAATAAACTTTATTTGATCCAAATCGGTTCAGAAACGGCTGAGAAATTAATAAATATGTCCGATCAGAATAAATCTGGGCCCAACATTTATTCGATGATTTTCTTACAAATTAAAACAATGCTCACACTTTTTCAAAAGAGGTTTTTAAATAGTTGTTGGTGATCTCTCTATTTAATCAGTATTTCATCAAAATATCACATGCCTAATTTTGTATGAATAATGGTTGAAACCAATGCTTTTTAAGAGGCTATTTTTGAATGATAACAGGCTTTTTACTTAGTCGTTTGTAAATTTATATACCTTCCGAGCATGGTCGAGTTATAACTATTAGTTTGTAATGTAAATGTGCAGGTTTTGGTTACTAAAGCTCGGCCTTACCAAAACTGTACTACCTCTTTAAGTTAATGCGGGTCCTTCATTTATCCGATAATTTGTATACCGACCCTTCTTAAATCTCTACATTCGTAAAATGTACAAATAAAAGTGGCTTCCAAATTGATTCTAAGAACCTCACTATTGAATGCTAGTTTGATGAAAATAAGAATAACATTCGTAATTGTTGCCAAAAAGGGTAAAATCGTCCTTATGTCTAAATTAATTACATTCGCTTGCAGTAACGAATGTAAAAAAAGAAGAAAACAGCATCCTCAATAATCTTTTAAGGGGCAGGAAATCCTAGCCGTTTGACTTACTGAATGTGATGAGAGCATAACTCTAGTCATTGCTAGTAACTTAGTTCCTCTTGAATATTCCCGATTACAAAAATAATCAATATTTTATGGACCGCTATCGTCTGCTTTCAATGCCCACAAGAGACGGCCATTTCTTTAACTTCTCGCGGTGAAATGAGGTGGCAGGCGTAGAACACAATAGCGGGTTATGATACGCTATTGTGCTCCCTGCATTGTCCCCGCCTGCCACGTCTTTTCACCGCGAGAAGTTAAAGAAATGGCCGCCTCCTGTGGGCATTGAAAGCAGACGACAGTGGTCGATACATTATTGATTATTTTTGTAATCGGGAATATTCAAGAGGAAATAGTGACTAGCAATGACAGGAGTTACGCTCTCATCACATCCAGTAAGTCAGACGGTTGGGATTTCCTTCCCCTTTAAAAACATGCTCGAGTACTGTCTGGCTCCTTAAACAAAAATGGGTCAAGGATTATGCTTGGTTTTGAAACCATGTGAAAGAACCAAGGACGAAAATGAATGATCCTCTCCAATAAGTTTTCGCATACCTGTGACATTTGGATTTCAGTGACTTATCTTTCTCCGTCGCATGGTTCGGCCACGGCTGGTTCAAATCACGATTGGCAGAGGTAATGCGCGTGCCTCTACCAGGCTAGTAGCGGCGCGTGGACGTGGTGAACGCGTCGCCCAATGTTTTGTCAATCTAATATTTGGATTTCATTTTTGATTTTGACAAACTCTTAGATTGAATCATACAAATATAATCCTTCCATATTTTACTTCAACTAGTTTATATTCATTATGTGTTTCGCAACACATCTCGACCAGTGCACAATTGTATTTTGGGGGTCTTTTTCCCGATAAAGCACGAAGGCGACGAAGCCAAAAAAGAAATTGCGGAGCAATAGCTCATATCATTCTAACCCTTCTTTTTATCAACAAAAGATAGAACATAGTCACATCAAGTTATAAATCTGAACTTGCTGAGGCTTCTTAAAGCAACTATTTTTATATTACAAGGCTAAGCGTATTTTGTAGTTCTTGGAAAAGTATTACATAACAATAATGTGAGTGAAATAACATATATATTTAATAGACCGATTCGGTTTCAAGAACTCCGTAAATTTAAATACAAAACATCAACAAAATATATAACTCTGCCACTCCAAGAGTACACTAAAATAATGATGATTTGCGTGCAACCGTCATGCAAAATGTCAGGTGTATTATTGTCTTCTGTACAAAACAACATGTTTGTCCACATTTATGAAGCATGCTTTTACGCTTGGAATGGCCCCTAAAGTTGCGATTAACTCAAATTAAAATGTAGATTTTTAAAGAAAATGTACATTCTTAAAGTAAAACAAATTTAACAATATGATATTGTTATTATTTATTAATATGTACAAAAATATCGTTGGTACTGTCAAGAATATAATTATGTTGGAATGAATTGGTTAGAAATTTTTTAGTGAAATAAATTGCATTTATTTTTATTTAAAGGTGCACCTGTAAAGTGTCATATATTGCCCAAATTATAGTATTCTGATATTGAAATGTAAGTGTTTTAAAAATGACAATTGACATTCTGCAATTTTGTTGGTATATGTTTTTCGTTAAAAGGTATGAATTCTTCATTCCTACTGGTCCATTTTTTTATTATTTTAATTTAATTGAATTGTAAATATTGAAAATGATAATCGAATATATTCTACCTGTTAAATCTTACGTAATGTATTGTATATTGAAAATGATAATCGAATCCATTCTATCCGTTAAATCTTACGTAATGTATTGTATTGTATCATGTTTATGCCCTGCATTGACAGTAATGCGTCATGTCCTGGGCTACTTTTATCATTGTAATGTAACATGTTATTATGTATGTTCACTTTTACTCTTGTTCCTTTGTTGAATTTACAATAAAGTAATATCAAATCACACAATTGTAACTGACTCGGTCAATATCGAATAACAGGGGATTGTCGATTCCGAACGCTGTAGTAAGAGAGGTCAATAATTTACTCATTTTAATTAATGCAACAAATTCAAATGTCAGCGCAAAATCCAATACATGACACACGGTGATGATCATTTGAATTCTATAGTATTGGAAGAGAAATGGTGTAAAATAATAGCTACGCGCCATGTAATTTGTCAACATTGTGTAAAATTGTTGCCATGAATATGTAACCAGTGAAAACTCATTTTTTGTTGGTATAATTAACTGACATTAAACTTTTAAATAATTTCAATTAAATTTAATTACATTTATCATTGCATTCAAATCCGATATATTTGCTGCTTGCGGACTAAAAGGTCAGTATGTTTATGATGGTAATGATAGTGGTAATGAAGATGACGATGAGGATGATGATGAGGAAGATGATGATGATTATTATTATTATGATGATGATGATGATAATACTAATGATGACGATGATGATGATAATGATGATGATGATGATGATGACAAGAAGTATAATAATTAAAAACGCTAAACATTTTGGAAAATCTACCAAAATGGTTTTCAATCGTTTTTGCTGATCTCTCTATTAAATAAGTATTTTAAACAAACATCACAAAAATGGTTGAAATTTGAGGTGTATAAATGACAACAGACCTGTAACATAACCGCGTAAATGTTTTACTACGATTCAAGCACCATTGATATAATTTATACAAAAATAGTTTCACAAATATATATTTAACAAAGTCACACAACAAAAATGTTAAAGCTTACCGGTGGTAGCTTTATACAAAATATTTTTAATGCTAATTTGCAGGTTTTAATTACTTAAATTCTGTTTGACCCAAAATGTATTATCCCTTCAATGTAAATCTCGCCATTGACTTTAGAATCTAAAGTCGTTAATTTTGCTTCCTTACTTATAATCGCTTTAAAGGGGAAGTTCAGTTTTGGTAGAGAGGGCGCTGCACATCACAATTCTTTGTGAGGTAATTCAAAACTGAGTGTCGAATTTGAGAGAACATGCAATTTTAATGGCAGAATAAACTTTATTTGATCAAAATCGGTCCAGAAACGGCTGAAATATCAATAAATATATCCGATCTTATAATTATTTGGGGCCCAAATAATTATAAAATGAATTTTTCAAAAAATTAAAAAAATGCTTACACTTTTTCGAAAATTTTCAAAAAGCGTTTCTTAAATAGTTGTTGATGATCTCTATATTTAATCATTATTTAACAAGACATCACATGCATAATTTTGTATGAGAAATGGTTGAAACCAATACCTTATTTGAGAGCGCCATCTTGTGTTTTAATGGCGCTTTTTGAATGATAACAGGCTTTTAACTTAGTCGTTTGTATTTTTGTATACCTTTCGAGCATGGTGGGGTTATAAATATTAGTTTGTATGTTACTGTGCAGGTTTTGGTTACTAAAGTTTAGCCTTACCAAAACTGGACTACCCCTTTAAAGGTGCGTCCATCCCGGCCCCTTCCCCTTCCTCACACCAAATGCGAAAAAGAAATCGACTCTCATGCTATCATAGGCGTCGATTTCTTCTCCCCATTGAGGAAGGATGATACGTCATTTTGACCATCTTTGGCGAGGGAGCGAAGCGACAACCCAGCAGCGTGCCCGGGTTTTTATGAATGAGGGGGGGGGGGGGGTAGGGGGCCCCAGATGCTTTTGGATTTAGCTGTTTAGAAATTGGAAGATTTGTTATTATTTTTTATTTATTTATTCATTTTTTGTATTTATTTATTTATTTATTTTTTTTTAAATTTCATTATTATTATTCTTTTTCTTTTTTTTTGCGGGGGGGGGGGGGGGCGTAATAATACAGGCAATCCTCCCACCTGAAATATGGGGGGGGTATATCCTCCCCATCCCCCCCCCCCCCCCCCCCCCCCCCCCCCCCCCGTGATCGACGCCCATGCATGCTATCACATGCTCACTCTGTCTGCCTATGATATTGTGAATACAACAGACTGGAGCCTTCCAAGTTAATTTGCGAATGCAACAGACTGGAGCCTGCAGGTAACAGTGGATTACGACAAAATGCGTACGAGGCAGGGGCTAGGGGGAATGCAGCCCACCCTCCCCCTCAGCTCATGTCATATTCGACAAAACCTTTGTCATATTCGGGCAAAGTCATGTAAATCGTGTACAATTATGTTATATTCGGGAAGATCTTCTTCGGGCAACTAAATGGCGAGGACCCCTTGTTTGTCTTTTCTTTGTCATGTTTTGTTTTGGTAATGGAAAGGGTGACTTGGAAGATATTCGGGCAAAATAACTCAGCACCCCCCCCCCCCCCCCTCCCCCCCCCGGCTAAAATGTGACACGGCCGTACGTTCTTGTTTACGGCCGCATACAATGGCTGTACATTTCTTCATAGTACTTCTTCACCCTCTCGAAGTTTTCTTTCACATCGATGGGCACGCTATCAAGGGAGGGAACATCTTTAGGAGGGTGGAATTCAGAGGTTTTCAGTGCCTGTTCACATGGTTTGCTTACTACCCTAAAGTTGCGCATGGGACGAAACGGGAGCCTCCAACTATCCGTGGAAGACGGCTCGTTGTCCCACCGCAAGAGGGCGCTGCTGTACGGAACACCTAGAGTAACGCAGAGCTTGGAGAGCATTCCTGCCGGATCGGATAGCAGGTCGTCGCTGTCGATGACGATCGGTTCCGGTTCACGGTTCTCCCGGATGTAGGTCCACACATCATATAGTTCCTTGAACAGGACTCCTGGGAGGATGTACCGTCTAGGGGAGTCCCTGACGATGTGGAACTCTTTAATAGACTTCGGGTTTCCCGTTTCTTTTTCCCTCACGGAGACGGCCAGTTCTTGAATAACCTTTCTGAAAGACATGAAGACCTTGATAGGATGACGAAGGAGAAACACGTACCGGTAGTTGCTTGACTTCGATGGCAGATGCTGGAGGTGTCATTCGAATCCCAAGGCGATGTTCTTTGCGATGATAAGCTTCTTCTCTTTGTTCGGGTTTTCCAGTGCCTGCTTCACGTTAGCGTGTCTGTAAAGAGGTCGATTAAGAAAGATCTAACATCGTGACAGGGTTTATCGTGTGCCTGTCCACCGGATAAAAGTTCCAATGTGATTTGTAAGTCGGGTCGATTGAGAAAGATCTAAAATCGTGACAGGGGTTATTGTGTGCCTGCCCTTCGGATAAAAGTTCAATTTCCAGTGGGAATTGTAAGTCGGGTGTTAGTTTGATCCCTCCGATACCCAAAATGATGTCCCATTAACAATGTATTGTCGACAAATTGAGGAAATTTGAAAAGAGAGTTACAATTTTGTCAGGGTGAGTATACATGAAATGTAATAAGCCTCATAAATAAAGGTTGTATGCAGCAATTGGACAAATATTCGGGCTTGTGAAATAATTTACAGAATACACACCAAGAAAAAAGGGTCACTTTTGTACCCTTTTTCTTGCCATACTGGCAGCACCTTTGTAGGTGCAACTTTCCTATTGATATAAAGGTGCTGTCAGCGTGGAAAATAAGGTGCAAAAGTGACTTTTTCTTGTTCTAAGTGTGTACCCATGCTTTGATTCTTCGTGGCTTTCCAATACGTCATTATGTGTTAATGCAGTATTGAAAACAACTTTACTTAGACTTCTATATTCATGATATTTAGGCCTTTTGTGGGCTGTACGTTTGGAAAAGAAAAATACACAGAGGCTTATCTCTAAAAAGCTTCGCTTTCTCTAAGACTTCCTGTGAGGTATTTCCTGTTTTCAATTTAATACTGAAGTTATTTTGTATCACTGTGAATAAACTTGAAATTTGAAATTTTGAAATATTAAAAAACTCTTTTGAACTTACGTCAACAAATCCCACTCCACCTGATCACCGCTGCAGTCGTCACCAATTACCATTTCACCGATTTTCCGCCACTCCTCCTCCGGGAGCCTTCCGGCCAGGGCATCCTCGAGCTTCCCAATCTTTTTCAGCTGCAGCACAGCTTCGTGACACCACGAGTACGGCTCGTGAAAGACCTCGGAGTCGGCCACCCCGCTGAGGCTTTTCGTCAAGATGGTTGATGTTGATCGCGGTGTTGAAATGATCATCACCCGGACTTGATTTTCTTGTGCGTCGGATATATCTCCGTCTGCCATGTTGTCCTTATGAATAGCCCGTAAGATATAGATGAAATTAATATAGTTTTGTAGGCCCCTGTAGTCAATGGGTTAATAAAGGGTCTATGTAGAATAGTCACGCGAAACGATTAGTAGGTCACGAAGGGCATATTTTCTTACCTCGAAAAATAATTGGGCGTATATTTGTTCAGCCCTATATATGTTTACTATTGTACAAAGTTCATAATACATCCATTACGGTTAATCGTTTCAAGGGGCGTCATAAATATTGTTATTATCATTGTCAGCAAGTCTAGTATAAAAGTGCATTCAATGGAATGTTGTATTTTCTATATTTGCAAAATATTAATTTATCATAATGCCCCCAAAATTTGAAGAAATAACCTTTTGAATTATCTTACAAAATACTTATGAACATAATCACATTTTCAAAGGGAGACTCAACAAATTATTTTAAACATTTCTATATTTCGAGGAAAGTAAATATTGAATATGTGATATGTAATCCATTTTTGAACAGTGACTCAATTCACCTAAACTTGTTCAACTAGAATGAAAGGAGATGGCAGATAACGTGTAGTAGGAGATATAGAGAACTAGGTTGCATAGGCTTATGTTGAGAACATGGGCAAAATCCTTTCCTACTGCATCATAATCATACTAAGAACAACAACAACTACATGAATTAAATTCTTACCAAAAATATAAATTCAATACATTTCAGAATACCTACATTAATTTTATGAATGAAGAGCTTAGTTCCCAAAGGCGCTAAATCCATTTCCCATGAAAATTGCGTTAGCTATCAGTATCATAAATAAGCCTCTTATAGTATCTGGAAATCCACATTTTCGGACAAAATTACACTATCAACATCAAAAAATGGAACGTTCAATTTTCATATGTCTATAGACAAAAGTTTTCAAAAGTTGAAAAAGTGGTTTAACCCTAATAAGGCCGGGGGGCCATAATGACCCCCCCCTCCGCGATTTTTTTGATTGCTCCAAAATGCGGTAAGATGACGCGCCGCTGCTTGGTGACTTTTTTCTTTTGGGTCTTGCGCATATTTTAAAACAAACATTTTGAAAATCGGACCTACCGTTACGAAGTCACGTGACCTTTTGTCTATGCATGTCAGCCCGAAAATCGCTCAATTTCGTGATTTGTGTACAAAACATATGGAAATATCAGTTTTCGTAAAAAGATGTATATCATTGAATTTGTGATATGTAATCCATTTTTGAACAGTGACTCAATTCAACTAAACTTGTTCAACTAGAATGAAAGGAGATGGCAGATAACGTGTAGTAGGAGATATACAGAAATCGGTTGCATAGGCTTATGTTGAGAATATGGGCAAACTATGCCCATTATGCTACTGCATAATAATAATACTAACAACCACAACAACTACATGAATTAAATTCTTACCAAAAATATAAATTCAATACATTTCAGAATACCTACATTAATTTTATGAATGAAGAGCTTAGTTCCCAAAGGCGCTAAATCCATTTTCCATGAAAATTGCGTTAGCTATCAGTATCATAAATAAGCCTCTTATATCTATCTGGACATCCCCATTTTCGGACAAAATTAAACTATCAACATCACCATAATTATGGAACGTTCAATTTTCATATGTCTGTAGGCAAAAGCTTTCAAAAGTTGAAAAAGTGGTTTAAGCGCCTTTTGGAATTTAGCTCTTCAAAATACTATCAAACAATTCACTACACATGTATGAAGAAGAGGCTCCTCGTTTTTGAAAAAAAATAAATACACTTTACACGTAAAGCAATACATTAAAGTAGTTCAAGTTATGTAATATTTCACTTAATTAAGTACATTTTTACTCTCCCGTTCATTCACTTTTGTTTGAGTGAACTGTTTCATTACCATTCCAGAGGGAAAGAGAGCAGGATTTGAATGGGAGAAAGAATGCGAGCATAGAATAACTACATAATAATACAGACGATGAGAGGACTAATGCAAGGGACAAGAGCAGAGAAAAAAAAAACCCAACATAATGTAGATGCAGAAATAGAGACAGAAGGGGGGGGGGGGGGGGGGCTGGAAGAGAATGGGTACATGTGTTTACAAACTTGTATGAGATGAACAGCATGCCAGTGTTCATCCTCGGTACAGAAAATCGAACAGCTTGAAATAGCAGATTATTTACTTTGTATAGCTAATATCAAAAAGCATCCAGTGGCTCCGCCCCCTGGACCCCATCCCAAATCGGCTCGCGCTTACGCGCTCATATATGTTTAAGCCCCCCTTATCTTTGGCTACGCCATGGAAAACAGGGCACCATTGCACTTGACCTTGTGACAATGATAACGTTCAGATTGAGGCCCCTCGACTGAGGGAACGGTTTGCAGTCTAATGTCCTCGTCCCACTGAACTGTTTCTCCTTCCGTTTCCTATCCGACCAAAAAGTGGCAAAACGGTCATCACATCAAAATGTTAAAGTTCCATGACGTTTCGTTTCACGCGAAACAGAGTATCCTACTATAGTCCATTCCGAAATTGGTCCGCATCATTTCGTTTCCTGCTAGTACCTTCCGGATGTTACACGGATAGGAAACGGGAGGAGAAACGGTGCAGTGGGACAAAATCATAACGGTCATACAAATGTTATCAACGATCCAGGGACGCAGTAGCATTTTGTCAAGGCTCTATATAGATGGGAGATTCGCTACACGAGCTGCTTTATGAACCTATTTCGACAATTGCATAGCCTCTTGACAAGGCCTGTCTCGTCTGAGCTGAGTTGAATTAATGCACGGTATAGTATGCATTATGCAGGAACGACTGGACAGCGCGACTACCCTGCACAAGAGATCGCGTCTGACTTCACCACTCGCCAGATAGTCTCCATCACGCGTTCAGTCGTTCCTGATCCTGCATGCAGCGCATGCGCAGCCATTGCTTACTTGATACACGAAGCCTTGCTAAAAGGCTAACAATTGCATGGCACGGGATCAACGGGACTGACCTACATGGCAAGCGCTCGCTCGGGATAACATATAGCTCGATGGCCTTGACAAAAGGCTAGGGGCGCAGTATCGAAGTCCGTGATATCATGCCATCGTGCATGGTTATACAAACAAATAAATAATGATTGGATTGTAGACTGTTGTTTATCGTTTCAAGACACAGATATTAAAGCCTTTCAGCCATGAATTTCTCTGGAAATTTAGAACTCACCCCACCCGAAAACTAATGGATATTCACTCTTCAACGTTTTTCTTGATATTAATTATTATTTGATACGTCGCCTCACCTTAGGTTATACAACAATATACTTAATTCTAGTGATGAAATAACTATGGTATGTTATATACTACACTAAGAGAATGTATGTGTTGTTGTTAGCAGATACAACCGTCCCTCCAAACCCGTCCATGCTACATGGATGTTTATTAGTTACACGTAGATTTATGCTACGAACTTGCTTCGGTAAAGTACATGTATACTCATCATGTGTTTTTTGTTCACCCTGTATACGTATGTCGTATGTTTGCCGACTCGTTTGTAAAGCCAGGTTGCAGTTTGCGAACACTATCCATGTGTTCTGCTTGACTGAAGTTCACGGCCCCGTACTGTTAACCCCGGCGCAGACAGAGCCGACTCGACCCGATCCGACTGGTTTCAATCAGGCTAGAGTTGGGCCCGGTCGGTCGGAGCAGATTTATCGTGTTGAATCGGCCCCAACTGGCATCCGACTGTCTCTCGACTGGCAAAATGTGTGTCACGAGGCACTGAAAACTGAGCCGATCGGAATGACAACCAGTCGAGTCGGCTCTGTCTGCGCCGGGCTTTACATGAACTGGTATTCAGGGATGTAGCCAGGGATTCTTCCAAGGGGGGTCGAGCTCCAAGCTGCGTGAGTCGATTTCGGAGGTGTCTATAGGGGCGGATCCCCCGGAAAACTTTTGAATTGAGATATTCAAAGCCCCCAAAACAATACTACGGCTATAAAGCAAGAAGCACGCATGCGACAAGCAACACAAAAAGAAAACCAAACCAAAAGTCAAGAAGGCCTGATAAGGGGGGGGGGGGGGGGGGGGGAGGGAGCACGCGCCCCCATTAATTCGAGAACAACAATACAACGCATGACGGAAAATGTTTGAAAACAAATAGAGAAATGTTATACATTTGGTGTGCACCCAATAATTTACGTGCCCCCCCCCCCCCCTTCTATTCAGTCCGACCACGCTACACCACCATGACCACTGGTCTCTGAATATAATATTATGATTTATACAAGTTCCCAAGGTTCATGTACAGTTTACCCGTACAAGTAACTATTTATGGGCAGAGCAGACGAACAAAGGACCCCGTTGCAGCTAGCTCCCATATTGGCCATATACATACATATAATTATGGGCGGTGTATTCTTTCACCTATATGTAGTTGACTGCACAGGCGACCCTCTTGTAAACCGCGTTGATAATCTACATAACCTTTTCAAACCGAATAAACTGCTGGAACCGTGTATATACAGCGCCAATGCCAATAATCTACAGAACTTTTGCAAACCGATTGAAGTGCTGGAACCTTAATTGAATCGCAATACTTATACTAGAAGTTCGAGTGCAACAACAGGACAACATGGCCGAAGGAGAAAAACCCGACACATCAATTGATGGGCAGGTCAGGATAATGGTAATCTCTACGCCGCGATCGACGTCTACCGCGTTTGCAAAGTGCCTCAATGGTGTGGCCGACTCCGAGGTCTTTGTGGAGCCGTACTACTGGTGTCACGAAGCTGTGCTGCAGCTGAAAAAGATCGGAAAGCTGGAGGAGGCCCAGGCCGGCAGGCTCCCGAGGGAAGAGTGGCAGAAAATTGCTGAAATGATCATCGGTGATGACTGCAGTGGGGAACAGGTGGAGTTGGATTTGTTGACGTAAGTTGAACAAGATTTCAATAAAATCCTCAAGCTTTAGTAGGTAAAGTTTATACCATGAATTTTTCTTTCAACACATCCACAGTGATAATCAGTCTGTGGCGTAGTCAGGAGTTCCCCATTTAGGGGGGGGGGGGGGTCCAACATGTGGACGTGCCCTGGATGGGTTCGAGGGTGGAGCAAACCAAACAACAGAAAATGGATGCATATTAACTCAAAATTGTTACTTCCAATTTGCTCTCATTTTGCGTAAGGCGTATTACAGACTTGTAAGTCCAATCGGGCGTAATAATTTTACGGTACGGAGCTTAATTTCATTGTAATCTAGGCCAACATCAGTCGGTAACCACATGGCCAAATATGTAAAAGGTTTATATAATACGCATTTCATTAACTAAACAATCATATTGGGACATCATTTTGACGTAGGACAGTCTGATGAAATCTGAACAAAACTATCGAACGAAAGCCGTACTGATAGTTACTTATAACGTCTTGTTTTTTATCGGGTAATTATGAATTGTCAATGAGCAGTTGGACTTGTATCTGAAGGTCCGAATACTAAACCATGTTAACGTCTTTAACCATGGTATATATTTCTCAATCTACCTCTTTACAGACACGCTAACGTGAAGCAGGCACTGGAAAACCCGAATAAAGAGAAGAAGTTCATCATCGCAAAGAACGTCGCCATGGGCTTCGAAGGGTACCTCCAGCATCTACCATCAAAGTCCAGCAACTACCGGTACGTGTTTCTCCTTCGTCATCCTATTAAGATCTTCATGTCCTTCAGAAAGGTTATGTTTGATCTAGCTGTTTCCCTATGGACAGAGGAAACAGGAAACCCGAAGTCTCTTGAGGATTTCCACTTTGTCAGGGACTCCCCGCAACGGTACATTCCCCCAGGTCTCCTGTTCAAGGAACTCTATGATGTGTGGACCTACATCCGGGAGAACCGTGAACCGAATCCGATCGTCATCGACAGCGACGACCTGCTATCCGATCCGGCAGGAACGCTGTCCAAGCTCTGCTCGACCATTGGGGTTCCGTACAGCAGCGATCTCTTGCGGTGGGACAACAGTCCGTCCTCTACAGATGGCTGGAGGCTCCCGTTTCGTCCCATGCGCGACTTCAAGCTGTTGCAAATAACAAGCGGAAAGGCACTGGCAACAACCGAATTTACACCTCCTAAAGTTACACCCTCCCTTGATAGTGTGTCCATCGATGTGAAAGAAAGCTACGAGAAGATTAAACCCTACTTTGAAGAAATGTACAGCCATTGTATGCGGCCATAAAACAATTGTAGCAATACTCGGAATACCAATCCTTCTTCTCATGCTTGTGGTACTTGCAGGTACCTGTCTGTCCGATTCACTACAGCCAATTAGCTGCACAGGGCCGACTCAATCCGATCTGACCTGACCCGACTGAGAGCTACAGCCGGTCCCATTCAGTCGCGGTCGATTCAACATGTTAAAATCGAACTCGATCGGCTTCGGACTGGGAAAATCAGAGTCGGGAGACAACGCACAAAGAGCCGATCCGAATATAAAGCCATAATCATATCACATTTGGGCAAAATCATTTCGCATTCGGGCAAACTCATATCACAATTGGGCAAAGGCGTGTTATATTTGAGCGAAATCATGGCATATTCAGAAGAAGAAAAAAATCATAACAAAGTATATAGTTTCGGGAAGTTAATTCGTGTTGTCCCCTTTCTTGTATTTCTTTTTCTTGTGGGTTGGTATTTGGCCATAATGTATACCTCAGCCCCTTGAAAAATGAGCCCGTATGGCCATGGTCCATTGCAAAGGAGTTAATGCCACTTCACAGATGCCATCAAGGAGTAAAGACTACATACCAACTAGTGCACTTTGAGCTTGACTTTCAATTCAAATTTAATTCAGATCAGTTTATTTTCCTCAAATTTACAGCATTGTAAAAAAGAAAGTTTACATGTGTAAACAAAAACATACCGGCACAGGGGCGGATCTAGCTATTTGCTAAGGGGGAGGTGGGGGGGGGGGGGGGGGGGGTTGATCCAATGACGATGCGGATACTGTGTGGGTCTGGACACATGATGGCGTTTTTCTATGCACATCACATTTTCACTTGGCAGCCCAATTGGGGGGGGGGGGGGGGTGGTTTAAAACCCCTAACCCCCCCCCCCCCCCCCGTAGATGCGCCACTGCGGCATTGAAAACGTAACATACTAGTTAAGCCCCGTGACTTATTGGGGGTGGGGGTGAGGGATGCACACATTATTTATTCCTTTAATTGTCACGGATTTGCCCCTGGTTTTTGTTATTGCTTTGTCTAAATATCTTGGGCACGTGGCCCCCGTGCTATATACGCCATCGTGGCTCTGCGATGGAATTACTCCCATTTATAAACGAAATACATTCCAGACATGTTAGAAAAACAACATAAATAATGCACTTTTGAACTTGACTTACCGACCCTGATAACAACGTTTTATGAGGCCCCTTGATTTTAGAATATTTGTTTTGCAGCGATTGACGGTAATAATGGATAGATTGTGAACTGTGTGCATTGTTGAATATTGAATAGGGCTGAGTAAATATACGCCTCTTCGTGTTTTGATGTAAGCCAATAATATTACACAGCATATAGAAATATATGTATCATGTTACTCAAAACGAAAGAAGTAACATCGTTCTATAAATGGATAAATATGGACCATCATTATCTATGCTTGTGTTTGTTTATATCATATGTAACATACTTTTATATATTTAGCTTGTAACTATATTGTTATCACAATGTATGCTCATGTGTTACTGTTTGAAACAGGACCTTGGTGAACAAATATTCATGTAGTTATCTCCCAGAATTCTGCAAATAAATATTATGTGAAAAGGTCCGTTTCATATTCAGGTTCAATAACTTACAATAATTTACCACTCTGTTTACACAAAAAACACCACACTAATTGCCCCATTTCAAAGACATTGTAAATAACTATCCTTTGTTGATCGTTTTTTTAAATTATATTGATTTGTAAGTGTATCGTTTGGAATAGACTCAATCTGCGATACAAACACTCTTACATCTTACATATACACAACATACACAACATACAAAACTATATACGATTCTAAACGGATTTTGGAAATACATTAACAAAAAATATTCTTACGTTGGGATGAAATGGTCATCATATTAAATGTACAGTAAGATTACAATTATTTAGTCTCGCACAAACTGTTTATAGCTGTAATATCATATTTACTTGGTTTGTATATTTTTTATAATTCTGAATGTTTATTTTTTTATGAATTGAAATAATAATGCCATTACATGTATTTTGATTAAACATGAAATTGACTGAAAATGTTCAAAAGCGAATCTAGAAGCTGCTGGTCGTTTATTGGATTCGTTTTTAAATTTATTTCTACATACATTTAAAGGGATAGTTGAGTTCTGGTAAGGAGAGTACAGTTTTAGTGAAACTGAATTTTAGTAACCAAAACCTGCATCCTTACATTACAAACTAATTTAGTTATAACTAGAAAGGAACAAAAAATTACAAATGACGTAGTAAAGATCATGTTATCATTCAAAAAGAGCCGTTAAAACGTAAGAGGGCGCTCTCTAAACACTCATCGGTTTCAACCATTTTGAATAAAATATTGTGCATGTGATGCTTTGTTGAAATAGAGATTAGATAGAGAAATAACCAACAACTATTTAAATACCTATTTTGTAACTTTTTTGAAAAGAAAAAGCATTTTTTTGAATTTTTAACGGCTGGTTCAAAATTCTCTAATAAACCCGGGGCCCCGGGTTTATTACAAATTGTTATATTTATGGATATTTCAGCCGTTTCTGAACCGATTTTGATCAAACAAAGATGATTTTATTGTTTAAATATTATGCTCTTTCAAATTTTACACTCAGTTTTTCATTACCTCACAAACCAATTAAGTTGTCTAGCGCCCTCTCTACCAAAACTCAACTTTCCCTTTAAATATATTGTAATCATGTACTGTTACGTATTACCGAGCTTGTAAACAGCTAGGATGTTTGGTGACAAAATGAAGTAGGCTAATGCTGACCATAATTATTATCCTGTACACATATTTGTTTCAAATACTAAAGCTCAAGTCCAGTTTCGGGAAAGTAGTCGAATGCATCTATATTTATCAATATTGTTGAATATATTGAAATAGGGCTTGTGTGGTAAAATGCGAACCTAAGCATCGTTAAATACAGAAATATCGGAAGAAATCCAATATCCGCCTGTGAAATTCATAAATCCACCGCCGGTTCAGACCTGTCAGCGCCGCTAGCGCTGGGGGAGATATCGACAAGCTAGGGACAAGCCCGTATAGCGCGACACCTCGTGTACACCTCGTGGTCGTAATACACGTAGCGTATGAGCGATTCCGCGTTGGCGATATCTATCCGGCCCTAGATCAATTTATAATTTTGCAAATATATCAATTAGTAGGCGGTTTCTTGGCCAAATTTGGATAATCCTATATTAGTACAATTATATTCTTTCACATTATTGGTTATAAGAGCTTCTATTTCATTTTTTTGAGAGGGGGCGTTTCCAAAACTGGCCTTTACCTTTAACCAAACACCTATAAACTTTTCAGGGAGTTTGCCGACACTCAAATATCTCATGATAATCGCATGTAGGGGGAGGGGAGGCATCCCAGAATGACATTAATCCAAACGATACAAACAAAAGGGGAGAGTCCCTACAAAATAACAAAATAGATCTGATAGAATTTGCCCCAAATAATTCTAGTCTATAGAGTACCGAGGTAGTGACGTCACATGATTTTGTTATGGCATAGTAATATGGTAATGGTTCTAAACAACTTGTCCTTTCATACTGGCATTTTGTAGTGGGTCGGAGCTGGACGATTGCCTTCTTAGCAACCGCTTAATCACCAATTCATTACTTGCCTGACATTGTTTAGAACCATTACCCATGGCAATGAATAGCTCTGACGTCACACTTCGGTACTCTATGTCCCCAATTAGTCCGACCGCGCTACCCAACTAAACAAAGAGAGGGGAGATTTATAGTTACACATGTATAATACATGTGTAATACATAAGTCTCCTGCTTTTGATAATAATAATTTGAAAGCCATAATTTTATTATGGGCATTTTATTTGCGGACTAGAAATACATTTGATATGCGTGATAGCAAACACTATGTGTGTGTGTGTGTGTGTGTGTGTGTGTGTGTGCGTGTGTGTGTGTGTGCGTGTGTGTGTGTGTGTGTGTGTGTGTGTGTGTATGTGTGTGTGTGTGTAGACCGGTACAATCTAGATTCATAGACTTTACCCACCCAAGTTTTATTTGGGTTATCATGCGGTTATGCAAATTAAGGTTCCGATGACGTAGCTAAGGAGTGAAGAGGGGGGGGGGGGGGGGGGCACGAGGGGCACGTGCTCCCCCCAATAATTTGACAAACATAAAGTAAGGGTGCCTTATGTGACAGAAATAAATAAATACATAATATGTATATAGAATATAGAATTCGCGTGCTACCCTAATGAGTCAAACCACACCACACCACTGAAGGTATAGGGTCAATGAATGTGATGGTACTTTGTGATTCCGTCACCTTTTTGAGAATTAAACCAATCCGCCAACAGGACATTGAACACGTTAAACAAGTCGCTCATATATGTTTATATACAAGTCATGCTAACCTAACAGTGCCTTTTCAAAACAGTATAATGATATTAACTGCCTCACTTGATCATTTGCGTGGCCTACGTATTCACATTAAGCTGGTATATTTTTAGACTGGTTCCTCGATCAATGGTACACGCTTTGGGTTCAAATTCTACGTACTACCTTGTGTTAACCAATTGACTACAGGCAGGGGCCAAAACAAATGTATTAAACTCATTTGGGCCAATCAATTAAGACAACATGGCAGACGGATATATATCCGACGCACAAGAGCAAGTCCGGATGATGATCATATCCACACCGAGGTCAACATCAACCATCTTGACCAAAAGTCTCGCCCGTGCGGCCGCCTCCGAGATCTTTCTGGAGCCGTACTACTGGTGTCACGAAGCTGTGATACACCTGAAAGCGATAGGAAAGCTAGAGGATGCCAGGGCCGGTAGGCTCCCGGAGGAGGAGTGGCGGAGAGTCGCTGAATTGATAAGCGGGGAAGACTGTAGCGGCGAGGAAATGGAGTTGGATTTGTTAACGTATGTTATATAAAACCCTTTTCTAATTGAAACTTTCAAATCTATTTCATGTATCCTTTTTTTATTTACAGTAACAATCTAACATGAACAAACATATTTGTATAGAAAAATATCAGACCAGGGCCCCATGGCAGAATTATATACTGCGATTGCAAGTTACAATTTACGCTGTTAAAACGCTGTGCAAACATATTCAACAACTTTTTGAAAATGTTCAACAACCGCTGTTTAACATATCAACCCTCCAACGCTTGAACAATGGACTCTTTACGCAACCCTTCTTTGTACAACTTATCATGCTACACCTAAAATTGTATGAAAAGATTCAGCAACCATTTTTACACAGCGTTTAAACAGTGTATAGTCTTACAAATTTGCGCGTTTCATCTTATCAGATTTTGCAATTATAACACATATTACCTTTGTTCAATTAGCAACTCAGCGGTAAGGAATGTAAGGTATGAGGCTTATTCCGTTTCATGTAACACACAATGGCCTCGTTGCAGAAAAAGATACAATCAATGGTAAGTTGAAATTAATTATAAGTCAGATCATGTGTTCTCAATCCGCAAATCTGATTGGTTGAAACGCTCAAATTTTCTGACTTACAGTTAATTGAAACCATTCGAATTTGCTTAAATTTGCGAATGAAGTATTCTGAATTCGAGAAGTTGTATAGGTTGCAAGAACATTTGCAAACCATCCTTTAAATACTAGGACACCATTTTTGACATAGCAGGGATAAAACTAACACCTGACTAAATTAATTTTTGAAATGGTTCTTATATCCCGAGGTCCGGCACACAGTAACCCCTGTTACAATGTTAGATCTGTCTTAATCTACCTCTTAACAGACACGCCAACGTGAAGCAGGCACTGGAAAACCCGAACAAAGAGAAGAATCTCATCATCGCAAAGAACGTCACCATCGGCTTCGAAGGGTACCTCCAGCATCTGCCATCGAAGTCGAGCAACTTTCGGTACGTGTTTCTCCTTCGTCACCCGATCAAGGTATTCATGTCCTTCAGAAAGGTTATGTTTGGCCTGGCCGTTTCCTTGTGGCCAGAAGAAACGGGAAACCCGAAGTCCCTTGAGACCTTCCACTTCGTCAGGGACTCCGCTCAACGGTATATCCTCCCAGGGCTGCTCTTCAAGGAACTCTACGATTTGTGGACCTACATTCGGGAAAATATTGAACCGAATCCGATCGTCATCGACAGCGACGACCTGCTATCCGATCCGGCTGGAATGCTGTCTAAGCTCTGCGCTAGTCTAGGTATTCCTTACAGCAGCGATATCTTGCGGTGGGACAACAACCCATCTTCCACGGATGGCTGGAGGCTCCCGTTTCGTCCCATGCGCAATTTTAAGGTAGTGAGCGTAGCGTGTGAACAGGCACTGAAAACATCGGAATTCCACCCTCCTAATGAAGTTCCCTCCCTTGATAGTGTGTCCATCGATGTGAAGGAAAGCTACGAGAAGGTTAAACCGTACTATGAAGAAATGTACAGCCATCGTATGCGGCTGTGAAAATGGGCGTATGGACACATTGACGCCGGGGGCTGAGGTGTTTGCCCGAAAGCACGAAACCCCGAATTTCCAGTTTCACTTGACAAGCAACATAATCCATACAAAACGAAATGGGCGAAAACAAAATAAAAAAGGTCCTCGCCATTTAGTAGACCGTTAAAGTAACCTTTTCCCCGAATATGACATAATTTTAAACGATTTACATAATTTTTCCTGAATTTGACGCAAGTTTGCCCGTATAATGACATACATTGGAGTATACACAGTCATCAGTATTTCAATGTCTTTTGTATGTATCTCATGACCAGCATTTAATTTCTTTTGTATGTATCTCATGAGAAGCGAAGCCTTGCAACACTTTGTGTATAGTTAGACTTTGTTGTACAGTTTGTTTATCTTATCAACGCAAATTAATAAATCATGAAGAACTTTATCATATTGACATGATTTGCATTGACTGGTAATCATTGATTTAATACACACATTTATTTAGTAGAAAGTAGTTCCGGCTTGTTAATCCAAATAATATATAAGTCCACGTGAACGCCATTTAAATAATTTTTAGCTGACAAAACATTTAATTGTAATTTTATTGATGTATTTGTATACGCTTTCAATTGCAATTTCAAGCTAACGATTTTGGTTGGTGTTCTAAATCTATCAACTTATAAAGCTAAACAGACATAAATTACCAGTAACCACAGTTAACTGCAGTTAACCGTTTTTAAGAGTGCAGTAACAGTAACTACAGTTTTTAAGAGTGCAGTAACTACAGTTAAACCGTTTCACACCTGAATAATTTGACTAGCACATGGATGGTTGTCAGGAACCACCTCTGATTTTGTTTTCCTCATTAGGCATCCAGACAACTGGATGCTTGGAATTCCAATGATATGGTTAAACATGTCCCCAGGAAAAGTATGTCCATCTGATCGGAGGATTAAAAGGGCATACTATACTCGGTAACCACTTAAACCATTTCAATGGAGTGCTAGGCTGAGGGGAAACAATAAGCATATCTCTGGTGCATGTCAACCATCAATGTGCGAGTCAAATTCCACAGGTGTGGAATGGTTTGATTGGTTACGGATCTTTTAAGTCTACCTTAAGTTTTGGTTGCTAACTTTGAATTGTATAGGTTTAGCCATCAAGTCCAACCATGGTCACCAAGTATAATCATAGCCACTAAATCTAACCATGGCTACCAATCTAACATATATCCACCATATTACGGGTAAGGGTTTTGTTTTTATTCTTGTTCGCTGCCATATATTTTGAAAATTGACATATCGACATCTCGGACAAGATCAGATCGCGGATCTTGTCCACCCGGACTTTTCTTGCGGCCGGACTATTCTCGCTTCCTACACCGGCCATTGATAATACAGGTTGGCCCAACTACAACGGAACGTGGTACTTCCCATAGCAGGGGACAACAATAACCGGTTACACTGGACGAAGAATCTGTTCATACAGGTGAAATTAGACACAATTTCAACTCCAACATTGAGTAAAGTAAATTAGAGCAGGAACCTAAACTACCATATCGAAATTGTTGATCTTGGTATCATTTTCCTCGGCAGTTGAAGATTACCAAGTCTTGTGAAACCAGTCGTTAGTACTGTATATTCTTGCTGTATAATATAATGCCTATTCATCATTTTGAATTTTTAAGATTACTGTAATAGTGTTTAATGTGCACCAGCTTTGTGCATAATTATAATAATTATGTTAACGATTGATGTGTATTTTTAATGTATCTATGAATACTATTGTTATTGTACCAATGTACCATGATTATTGTTGGTCTCCAGACCTTTGTATCATGTCATTCAAACCGGTGTGGCAGGGATAATTTTCCAGGTGTCCAGGGCAAATTAAAACAAAGGATATCTGTCAAAATCACTCCGTCAATGTGTGTTTTGTGTGTGTGTCACGTGTAAAAGCAATGTTTTGTGGCATATCAGTTCAATTTATATTTATTCAAGTTCATTTTATTGAATAAACACACACAAACGGTTATGATGTATGAGTGACGTCAAACGCGTCGATGTGACGTCATGAATGAGTTAAGTGTACATATTGAGTAAATTACTGTTCGTTTGATGTCCGAATGCATGTGTGTATGTCTGTATGTTTGTGTTGGAGTGTGTTTGTGTGTCTCCGTCTGTATGAGGGCTCGAAAACGGACACAATCAGGATTTAAAATCTGTCCGAATGACGTCACTGCCAATTATCCATGGGCGGACAATTATCCCTGTCACACCGGAAATAAATAAGCATAAATAAATAAATGAATAAATGAATGGCAGCTCGGAAACTTTATCCGTCGGACAGTCTATACATTCACACCGGTCCGGCTTATTGGGCCACCCTGTAATCGTCAAGTGAAAGTGAGGTATATAGGCCTCTAGTTTAGTATACGTTGCGATAATTCATGCAGAAATCGGGTACTTTAGACCGAAAGCAACCAATTACTGTAATACTGTGTGGACGTTCGTGTTATTGCGGACTTCGAACTTGACTTTTTGGAATAATAGGAGGCCCACATATTTGAAAGCCATTAAAACATGTAAGTTATATATTTGTTGACTAAATAGAATAATAAATTGCAGTTTGCGTGATTAGAGTCATTATCCTTAGTTGTAAATAAGACCGGTAGTTTAGATTCATTACCTCTGCCTTCCACAATATTACCTAGTCAGAAGTGCATCTAGTATTTTATAATTGGGGTGGTGGTGGGGGGGGGGGGGGGGGGGGGGGGATGGTCCTATGGATAGTTATCAGGGGACCTGACCTTTTCGTGAGCATGATGAGTGGACACATCCGTTTACGTGTGTGTGTATGCGTGTGTGTGCGTGCGTGCGTGTATTTATGTGTGTGGGAGGAAGTAGGCACGTGTCCCCAGGGACCCGTAGCAAAACCCTTCTTCCGAGGTTATCACGCGGTTATACAAATCAAGGCAATAAAGTGTAAGATATGTTTGTCAAACAATTACTGCAAATAATAATCACACCACTTTATCTGAGAATCAAAGAACCCCGGTCAACAAAACGTTTACCTTATTAACAAATTCATGTATATCCAATGCTCGCTCCAAGTTCATATTCAACGACGTCTGGTAACCTAGATCGATCTTTCGCGTGACATACCGGCTCCAGGTACATACTATAGAGATACCTGGTATTAACTCATTGCTTGCAGGAGACTGGTATTTCTATACTGCTATTTCAATATTGTATTGGTTATTATAGCGACACTTATTAAATGTATTAACCAATTGCCTACCTGAGCCTGGTATTACTATTGTAATTCCAACACTGTAGTTTTTTTAAAAAGAATGGCGGACATTAAAAGCTCAGAACCTCCACATGAACAAGTGCGAATGATGCTCTTATGTACAGCAAGATCAACATCAACTGTTTTGGCCAAGTGCCTCAGCAGCGTGACCGACTCCGAGGTGTTTATGGAGCCGTATTACTGGTGCTACGAAGCCGCGCTCCACCTGAGAGCGATGGGAAAGCTGGAGGATGCCCAGGCCGGTAGGCTGACGCGGGAGGAGTGGCGGAGAGTCGCTGAATTGGTTTCGGGCGAGGACTGCAGCGGAGAGGAACTGGAGTTGGACTTGTTCTTGTAAGTAAAATATCATAATTTGAATCATATTTTGAATTGTTTTATTTTTTCTTAGTTTTTAAAGGGATAGTACAGTAATTGTGCTTGAGAGGGGACTTTAAGTGATAATGATGTTACTAAGTCTAGTGTTTGGAAAGCACTTGATTTTAAAGACAAAATTAAATTTAATTGTTCAAAATCGGTTCAGATACCACTATAATATCCATACATATATATTTGGGAATAAATGTTGGGCCCTATAATTATCGAACACCCTATGAGATTCATATGGGTACTTCTAAGTTGGGCTTTACATCAGGGTAGGCCGTAAGTTGCCATGGAATAAATTACAATAACACACAGAAGTGTAAATAATGTTCAGACTAACAACTTTCCCGAAAATGCGAACCAACATTATAGAATTATAGAATCTTATCAAATATTGAAAGCACCGCGGGCCATTAGACATAGCTTCACGTGCTGACTGGTATTTCACCCCATAACATAACTGCAGGTCCGATCGGACTTTGTCCTAATAAAAAAACGTAACAAAGTGACTTTGATATCACTCGGCCTACTTCTCCAAACAAAATAAGTAGGTATTCAAGTCCGTAGGTTGCGCAAATAACAAACGGAGTTAATTGATCCTAATATACCGAGCACGGTGGCTTAGCGGTTAGAGTGTGCGCCTCATGGACGTGAGGTCCCGGGTTCGAACCCAGACCTTGTCATACCAAAGACTTTACAAATGGTACCTTCTGCCTACTAACCATGCGCTCGGCATGTATAGAATGGAGAAGGGAAAGTTAATTACATGAGTTACCAGAGGACTGGCCCCCTTCTGTAGATTTCGCTACATTTAGTAGACGTTTGGCATAGGGCATAGGGGCAGTTCAACGTACGAAGGTAGCGACCAATTTGCTCCACGATACGATATATTTTCCGCAACGTGTCGTAGACATAATACACGTTACGTTACGTGCCTTAGTGTGTGGGAGGGGTCTTTCGTTAACACTTTTTAGAAGGCCCCGCCGTGATTGTAGAGGGTGTTTTTCCAGATGTTACATGGGAATTATTTCCGAATACTATGTGGATTGAACGAAAGGAGAGCAATTGTAGAAAAAAAAACAGAACAGAGAATGTTGAAGCATGTGTAGTTTCCATTCAAGAATTATGATATCATACTGTTTTGTTTGCCGACCTCTGTTGACGGTAATTTGCCAACATTTGTAATGCCAAAATAGAACAACTTCATTAAACTTAATTCGTTCATTTTCACAGTTGGTCATTCTTCCTGGATATCGCTAAACCAGTAAGTTAAGGATTTTTTTATATTACAGTTACTATATGGTTTTACCTTAAATGCATGCACAATCGACTCTTCCCTAACTAAATATCGGAGTATAAGAGAGAAGCGAAGATGCACTTTCATGAAAAGTGATTTTTTGTTAAAATTAAGTTGTAAGTTTAATTCCAATGAAGTTGTTCTTGTGTACGTGACATCACATATTTAGCAAGGAGCCAACTATAGCGGGCAGCTACACCATTTATATAAACAATTTGGAAAATCATAATTCTTTAGCAGATTATATCCAAATCTTCTCAAAGTTTCGCTGTTCTAACTGATTCTAAAATTGTTTTCCACCTAGTACCCAATTTGCTTAAAATCTCATAGAAACTTCTCCTTTTACTGGCCAGTGCCATGTCAACGTCGGCAGGCTGGGTTGTACGTGAATGCGATGAAATACTTGTGCATGTAAGCCAAGGTACGTTGCTCACGGCGTGTCCCAGTCAGCTCCACAGAAATACATATACATAACCATCGATATAAAAATACTGGATATAGCAACAGCGCCCTCATCATTAAGCCAGCGACAGTGTGAAAAAGTACTCCAAAAGTACTCCAAATACAAAGACCATGCTCGCTCGAGTGAATCGATTTACGGAAATGAATAGAAGCACCTTTTGTATTTGGTCACTTAGGTGGACTTTTAGATACTTGCGGCGGCTTCAACGTCGCTCATTCGGCATTGTTCAGCGTGTAGTCTATCAGGTTATGTAAAGCAGCAATTTTTTTTGCTATAATCTTGGAAACACTTTTTAATTTGGTCTAAATACATTACTGATGATAAAAAGTGATGTTTCCATTTTTTATTTTTGGTCCCAGGGTGCATTTTGGCGATTTTAAAGATAATGAGCTAATTTGCATTTTTTTAAAATAAGGTCAGGGGTCATTTTCTATCTAGGAATAGTACAATATTGATAAAAACTAGTATTCTATGGTATTTTGGGGCAAGGATTCCATTTCCGGTGCTCGTTTGTAAGTGCTGTATGGGAAACACTCTGAAATCCAAGATGGCTGCCCCTAATTTGCATATTTATGAATATTATTGATTTTCAGTGGCTACAGCCCCTAATAAGCAATAATTCCGGATTATTATTTGTCAGTTATGTTCTAAGTATGTATTTAAGATATCAAAGATGAGTTGCCATCGTGGCAACCTCTAGTAATGCATATTATTTGCATAATTATGTATTTTACCTAATTTGCATATTCCCCCAAATCGAGTATATTGGGAACCCGGCAAGTAAAAAAGACAAGTAATACCACTTTTCCAAGGTTTTAGGGGGCAACAAATCCATTTATGATACTTATTTACCTGTATCACCTCGGCAACCAACATAAATCCAAGATGGCCGCCTTTGTCATTTTAAAGTAAATATTGCTATTTGCTACTTTAATGGCATTTAATTTATCAAAATATTATTTGTTTACTGAAAGCAAACAACTACATTGTGATTCAAGTATTCTAGTTGCTCATTCCAATAATTCAAAGTCAAAACATTATAATATCAAGCTAATATAACCGAAATAATATAGACGTGTATCATAACATGCGTAATTTAGGGAGCAGCCATCTTGGATTTGAGATGGATGCCATGGTGATACAGGTAAATAAGTATCAAAAATGGATCTGCTGCCCCCCAAAACCTTTGAAAATTGGTATTACTTATCTGTTTTACTTGTCGGGATCCCAATATACTCTATTCGGGGGAATATGCAAATTAGGTAAAATACATAATTATGCAAAAAATATGCATTGCTAGAGGTTGCCACGATGGCAACTCATCTTTGATATCTTAAATACATACTTAGAACATAACTGACATATAATAATCCAGAATTATTGCTTATTAGGGGCTGTAGCCACTGAAAATCAATAATATTCATAAATATGCAAATTAGGGGAAGCCATCTTGGATTTCCGAGCGTTTCCCATACAGCACTTACAAACGAGCACCGGAAATGGAATCCTTGCCCCAAAATACCATAGAATACCAGTTTTTATCAATATTGCACTATTCCTAGATAAAAAATGACCCCTGACCTTATTTCACAAATATGCAAATTAGCTAATTATCTTTAAAATCGCCAAAATGCACCCTGGGACCAAAAATAAAAAATGGAAACATCACTTTTTCTCATCAGTAATGTATGTAGACCAAATTAAAAACTTTTTCCAAGATTATAGCAAAAAATTTCACAACATTTATTTGTACTACATTAGGGGATATACTAGTGCTGTATCCAGTGTGCATATCGATGATACATAACTCGTTGAAAGGCGCCCTCTCTCGACGACGCAGTTCCTTAAATACATGTAACTGCCATAACAATAACACGATCTTATACCTAGTCACACATTGTCCTCTATACAGACATGCAAACGTGAAGGATGCTCTGGAGAACCCCAGCAGAGAAAAGAAGCTAGTTATCGCAAAGAATGTCGCCATAGGATTCGATGGTCACTCCCAAGACCTGCCCTCGAAGTCGAGCAACTTCCGGTACGTGTTCATTATCCGCCATCCAATCAAGGTCTTCGCGTCCTTCAGGAAACTTATGTATAACATGGCCGTCTCCGTGTGGCCAGAAGAAACTGGTCACCCGAAATCTCTTAAGGACTTCCACTTCGTCAAGGACTCTTCCCAACGTTACATTCTCCCAGGGCTGCTGTTCAAGGAACTCTATGATTTGTGGACCTTCATCCGAGAAGAACGTGAACCGAATCCGATCATCATCGACAGCGACGACCTGCTATCCGATCCGGCGGGAATGCTGTCCAAGCTCTGCTCGGCCGTTGGGATTCCGTACAGCAGCGCCCTCTTACGGTGGGATGGCGAGCTGTCCTCCACAGATAGCTGGAGGCTCCCACTTCGACCCATGCGTAACTATAAGGTAGTGACCCTGGCATGTGAGAAAGCACTGACATCCTCCGAGTTCCATCCTCCTCCAGACGTCCTCTCTCTGGATAGTGTGTCCACTGATGTTAAAGAATGCTATGAGAAGGTCAAGCCGTACTATGAAGAAATGTACAGCCAACGCATGCGGCCGTAAAAACAGGTTGTGATAGTGATGCCCATTACTATATTTTTGCCATTTGTCAATTCGCCAATTGTCAATTGCCAACCTGCTGCGAACATCAGTTCTTTCAATTTGCAATAGGTAAAGAGCGTTTAATTTTGTATGATTGTAAAACAACTCTCAAAAGTCTTCGGATTTTAGGCATCAAAAGATACTCCTTCTGCTGGTCGAGGGCCCCAACAGGCCTAAATTTGGTATAGAAGAAATGGATTGGATTTTGAAATCAGAGTACACTACTCACAACAAGTAAGTACCCCCCTAGCATTTTGTCATATATCTCAAAAAGTATTTCACCGATTTTGATCATTCAAACAGTAATGGATGCGCAATTTCATCAAAAAAAGAATTGTCTAAAACAAAGTGCCCAAAAAAAAGTTGCACTTTCAGTTTTATTTGGCATTATTAATAGTGGGTACATTTTGTACACGAGTAAGCTTTTGAAAACTGGTTCCACTGTGAACAATGCAGTAGTAGTACTGAATTACATAACAGATTAGTGAATTAGGCCAACTCCAATAAAGATGAAAACAGGACATGACTTCGGCCATTCTAATCCCCAGCAATTTCATATTGAAAGGCCTATTGTTTTAGAAAAAAATGCATGCTTTTGAAAAATGGTGTCACTAAGAACAATGCAGCAGTAGTAGTGGATTACATAATAGATTTGTGTGTCGGGTAATCTTCAATAAAGATGTTTACTCGTATACAAAACGTACCCACTATGCCAAATAAAACTGAAAGTGCAACTTTTTTTTTGGCACTTTGTTTTAGAAAATTCATTTTTTTAATGATGAAAATGTAACGCTATGGCAACCATTTACCACTCACATTGTGCGTAAGAAAATTGCGCATCCATTACCGTTTGAATAAACTAAATCGGTGAAATACTTTTTGAGATATACGAACAAATGCTAGGGGGTACTTACTTGTTGTGAGTAGTGTATATAACAAGTCGTGTAGTCGTAAATGAATGTAGCCTCATGCGAAATAACATGGCTTTCCCTATAATCAGATTGAATGGTTACTTTGGTCTATTAATTAACTTATGCTATGGTCACAACCCCAAAAAGTAGCCTGCTCGGCGGCCGGGCGGCGAGTTTTTAGCCAAAATCGCTCGGTCACCGAGCGGCGGCCGCCCAGGCACCGCTGGTTTTTAGGCATCGCTCGGTCGCCGCTGAAGTTTTAGCGCGGAGTTAAAATTTGGGCGGCGCCTGCTCACTTTTTACTCGCCGCCCAAAATACGCTCGGTGGCCGAGCGGTCGCCGCCCGGGCACCGACCTAATCGAGCGGTCGCCGTCGAGCGATTTAGGTCAAAAATCGGTAAAATAGGTCATCGGCTGCCGAGCGGTCGCCGCCCGGTCGCCGCTGGGAGATCAGTCGGTCACCGGGCGGCGACCGCTCGGCAGCCGATGACCAACTTGACCTATTTTTGACCTAAATCGATCATTGTTTGGTATGTAGGCGCTCCACAAAAGTGTGTGTGTGTGTGCGCGCGCGTGTGTGTGTGTGCGTGTGTGTGGGGGTGTGGGGGTGTGTACGCATATATACACACACGAACACACACACACATACAAACACACACACACACACACACACAATACATGCGAGTCTACATTTTAATCATATCATTTTACTCTTTCATGTACCACCGCACTATGCGCTTTAAAATTAATGTAAGAACGGCCCAAGTCCTGAATTCTGAAAACGATTTTAGGCTAAAATTTATTCTATCTACGTCATATCCACGGTCACTAAAATATGACACTGTACTTAAAGGGATAGTTGAGTTTTGGTAGAGAGGGCGCTACATACAATGATTTTTTGTGAGATAATAAAAAAACTGAGTGAAAAATTTTAAAGAGCACAATATTTTAATGACAGAATAAACTTTATTTGATCAAAATCGGTTCAGAAACGGCTGAAATATTCATAATCATAGTCATTTGTAATAAATGTGGGGCCCCACACTTCAATAATTTTGAAACAGCCGTTAAAAATTCAAAAAAATGCTTCCTCTTTTCAAAAAGTAACAACATAGGTATTTAAATAGTTGTTGGTTATTTCTCTATCTAATCACTATTTCAACAAAGAATCACATGCACAATATTGTATTCAAAATGGTTAAAACCGATGAGTGTTTAGAGAGCGCACTCTGACGTTTAAACGGCTCTTTTTTTAATGATAACTTGATCTTTACTAAGTCATATGTAATATTGTGTTCCCTTCTAGAATAACTACAGTATTAGTTTGTAGTCTAATGATGCAGGTTTTGGTTACTAAAATTCAGTTTCACCAAAACTGTACTCTCCTTACCAGAACTCAACTATCCCATTAAAGTGATACCTGTAAAGTGTCAGATATTGCACAAAATGACATTTGAGACTGCAGTCCTATATCAATATCATTGTAAAATACAATTGAAAGATTTGTGAAAGTTTGAAAGAAAACGAACACGGTTTACCTAGTGAAAAAAAACGAATATTGAGTTCATATTTTATCACCGAATACTGATGGTCTGCCATACATTGTCACAGGAATAATCAGCCGTTTGAGATATTTGCACCCGTGTATGTTTACAGACGTAGTACATAATTCATGGAATTCGCGTTCAAAGTTCAATCTCCGGAATGTTCCCACGCCGCCACGCGTGCTGCAATGCGGACGCGTTTAGCTACGATTATTCAAAACCTGTTGATCAACGGTTTTGAAATAATGATTTTCAATGATAATTATCTTCATACCAAAGGGACATTTGAACAAATCTAACCCTATTTTATTCTTCTCTTACCATAAGCTAAACAACACGGCAGAAGAGAAACGAGGAAGCTCCAAGTATTTTTCGTGGAGTTAGACACGTTACAGGCATCACTTTAAGGAATAGCGACTTGCGAAAACATATTTTAGTGACGGAGATACATGTATGACGTAGATACAATTTTAACCTAATTTGAACTTAAACTGGTTTTCAGAATACACCCCACTAGTCTTACATTTTAACTTTACTGCAAATTAAAGACTCTTCATAAAAAAATATTTAAAAAAAGAATAAGGTACAAGGAAAGATCAGTGTAAATTCAGTTAATACTATTAGGCTTGATTTACTTGGCACATCATGAATTTCTTTCTCAGGTGACAAATCATACAAACAAGGCAATTACCGTAATGTTTCTCGCCCGCTTGCGCACTTTTGGTTACAAACAAATGCAAGGTTGTATAATTATCAAACATTATAAAGTCCTGCAGGTAAACTTTCACATTTACCATCGAACGCCATCTGTACGGAACCCAGGTTGCCCGTGATAAATTCTCGGCGGAGCCCGGCGGGTCGCCGCCGGTACGCCTACGGGACACCTACAGGTGACCCGCCGGTCGCCGGGCGATTTCTTAAGAATCAGCCGGTGACCGGTGGGAGACCGCTCGGGAACCGGTGGGTCATCGGTCGGTCACTGCCGGGACGCCGCGCGGAGAAACTCCCTAATTTAGCCCAGTTGTGACCTAAAAATCGACCGGTGACCGACGGGACACCGACAGGGCACCGCCCAGGCACCGCTGGGGCTCTACAGCCTGCTCGACTTCCCCAAAATCGTTGGGCGATGCCTAAATTCCAGCGGCGACCGAGCAGGCTACAAATCGACCGGTCGCCGCTCTGAGTTGTGACCGTAGCATTATTACAGACATTGATTTGTGATGTTTGTATAGTGTGCATTCTCTAACATGTCTAAAGACCTCTGTCCTGGTATTTTGGGGACTAGTCGTGAACGAGTTAAATTGAGATTCTTTTAAAATTAATTGCTCTGTAAAAATTGCATAATTTTCGAGGATATTAACAATATCTATTATAATTTTCAAGCTATATTGTTAAGGGAATAATAATTTAAGAACATAATGATTGTGTGGGCAGCTTGCGACTTTAATCAATCACCTACATTTCTTTGTCTCTACATTTTGCTTTCATTTACGGTGTCTTCATTTATTATTCATTTATTGGTATGCAGGTATGTAATTGAAGAATGTTTTTTTTTTATATTCTAATTTAAATTTTACATTGCATAAATGTAGCGATATAATGTGAGCCCATGTGTAGTTTATTTGTTAGTAGATTTAACTTTAAATTCGAAAATATATGCAATCTGAAATCATGAATATTATGAGTATTCTAAACGTAAGATAATTCAATGCTTAATGTTATGGTTTAGACACGTTTCACAAAAACTAGAAATTTAGACAATTTTTAATTTTGTTCTATAAAATGTTTTTTTTTTGTATATATTGAATAATGGAAATATTAAATAAAATGTGCTAGAAACATGTTCCATTACCGGTAATACAAATTTTCATAACAAATTCCTTTTATTATTGTGTAATGCTTCAAACATTGTATTATGATATGAATAGCTATCTATCACGTAATAAAAACAAACACTTACAAATGTAGCATAGTGTTATATTGCACTTTATTTGCTGTCAGTCATCTCATTATCAGATCAACATCAACAGATTCAACATTATATTTATACGTATAATTTACGATAATATAATTTGTTATCTAAGTGGAAATATAGTTAGGAAAGACACGTTGAATATCAACAATAAATCAGTCATGATAATGGCCCGAACTCTCATCAGTGGCACAACATTGGCCAAGTACTTAGTAACATTGTCCAAATCCTCAAAACCTACTTCGAACTCTAGTGGTTCTCTCATACCTTGTTATATTCATATTAATATTAACAGCACGGGACAGGTTTCGGTTTTTCAAAATTGCATTTTGTTTCCAAAAGATATTCAAGATTGAAGTGTTCAGATGTTTTTGCTAATTTATCGGCCAAAAAACGTGAAATGTTTACACATGACTTTGTGGACATATCGGATCACATCAATACACATTTGGATTAATCACTCATCACTTTTTGCACTTGTCAACAAAGTTACGATCACATATCAACGGATTGCGCAAACGGATGTCAAACGGAGAGCTAAATTTTCCATCCGTTCTATACGTTTCTTGTCCGTTCCTTGTCCGGTGATGTACGTTGTTCTATGTTTTGTACATGAAGCAATGGAGACGACTTTCATCACCGGATAATTTAATTTCGCAAATTGTCTATTCGTTGGGAATACGTTTCCGATATCCGTTGATATCTGACCGGACCATACAGGACATGCAAGCCGGTAACTGGTTTAATCATTTCGCACATGTGTGGAACTTGATAACCTATTTTTGTTATCCTCATTATCAATGCAAATCTACGCCTAGTGACGTACAGACATCATTGACATTCTAGTGTAATGGTTTAACCGGTCACATTTAAGAGTGTGCCCTTTTGATCCAGTTCTAGTAAACTAAAGTCCACAATCCAAAGGTATATTATTACTGGACTACCCGTGACCGATTAAACCAGTGGCACTGATGAGAACTCGGGCTATTGGGCTATTACGATACAAATAACTTAAAGCCAAATAACAGTATTGGTAAAGTTAACGAAAACATCTATATTGGCCGAACAAATAGATACATATTTTGGAAATAGTTTACAAAAAGGGCTTGTGTGATACAATCCGAACCTTAGTATCCTTATGCTCGGCGCAGACAGAGCCGACTCGACTGGTTGTCATTCCGATCGGCTCAGTTTTCAGTGCCTCGCGACACATATTTTGCCAGTCGAGAGACAGTCGGATGCCAGTTGGGGCCGATTCAACGCGATAAATCTGCTCCGACCGACCGGGCCCAACTCTAGCCTGATTTAAACCAGTCGGATCGGGTCGAGTCGGCTCTGTCTGCGCCGGGCATTAGATGCAGACACATCGGTGGACCTTCAATGCACGCCGCCAGCACGCTGATGATATTTGGCCTAATTCACCGCCCGTTCGCCCCTCCCCGCCGGGCTGGGTATTGGTCGACATAGTTTGTGCATGCAGCGTATAATGCGGTTGAATTGAATCTTTATAGCCCGGTCACATATCAACGGATTGCGTAAACGGACGTCAAACGGAGAGCTAAATTTTCCATCCGTTCGTCTCCGTTCGTATGCGTTTCTTGTCCGTTCCTTGTCCGGTGATGTACCGTAACGTTGTTCTATGTTTTGTACATAAAGCAATGGAGACGACTTTCATCACCGGATAATTTCATTTCGCAAATTTTCTATTCGTTGGGCATTCGTTTCCGCTTTCCGTTGATATCTGACCGGGCCATAAGTAAAAGCGTTTTTTAAATATTGTGTTAAAATACTTTATAGCTCAAATGGATCTAGTAACTTTGTTAACATGTGCGAAAACTGGCGAATGGTTGATAAATACATGTGTTTATGTGATCTGATATTTCCACCGGGTGATGTGTTAACACGAAGACGTGGATTTTCACAATGGTACTAGATCCATTTACGTGGCTTTAGAAAAGGGAACAAGGATTATGATTAGCATTAGTGCGGGTTGGGAATATAAAAAGGCGAACGTTTATATAGTACTTATACAGGGTGGCCCCCAAAAAACGGAACGGGGCACTTCCCGAAATATAGTACCAACATTTTTATGTCCATCAGGTAGAGTGTCTTTTCCAATGAAAAACGATACCAAGAACAGTAATTTTGGTCGTGTAGTTTTTGTTTTAGGACGCTGTGAGTGAGACCATGTCAGGTGCCTATTTCTACCGAGTCAGTGGCAGTTATATCACACTTCCTGCCCCTAATACCATCGAACGGCCATGTCCATTCTCGCGGCACACGGCTGAGAGCACACTAACAATAGTGCGCGATGCTCAACGCTATGAAAGGCGGTACGTGCAATTCATCAAGCACTGGCTCAGTAAAAATTGACAAAAAAGAGAACCTGACATGGTGTCACTCACAGCGCCCTAAACAAAAACTACAAGACCAAATGGACTGTTCTCGGTATCGCTGTTCATTTGAAAAGTCATGCTATCCGATGGACATAATACATTTTAGTCTATCAGGTTATGTAAAGCAGCAATTTTTTTTGCTATAATCTTGGAAACAGTTTTTAATTTGGTCTAAATACATTACTGATGAGAAAAAGTGATGTTTCCATTTTTTATTTTTGGTCCCAGGGTGCATTTTGGCGATTTTAAAGATAATTAGCTAATTTGCATTTTTGTGAAATAAGGTCAGGGGTCATTTTCTATCTAGGAATCGTACAATATTGATAAAAACTAGTATTCAATGGTATTTTGGGGCAAGGATTCCATTTCCGGTGCTCGTGTGTAAGTGCTGTATGGAAAACACTCTGAAATCCAAGATGGCTTCCCCTAATTTGCATATTTATGAATATTATTGATTTTCAGTGGCTACAGCCCCTAATAAGCAATAATTCCAGATTATTATTTGTCAGTTATGTTCTAAGTATGTATTTAAGACATCAAAGATGAGTTGCCATCGTGGCAACCTCTAGCAATGCATATTATTTGCATAATTATGTATTTTACCTAATTTGCATATTCCCCCAAATCGAGTATATTGGGAACCCGGCAAGTAAAAAAGACAAGTAATACCACTTTTCCAAGGTTTTAGGGGGCAACGAATCCATTTATGATAACTATTTACCTGTATCACCTCGGCAACCCACATAAATCCAAGATGGCCGCCTTTGTCATTTTAAAGTAAATATTGCTATTTGCTACTTTAATGGCATTTAATTTCTAAAATATAATTTGTTTACTGAAAGCAAACAACTACATTGTGATTCAAGTATTCTAGTTGCTCATTCCAGTAATTAAAAGTCAAAACATTATAATATCAATCTAATATAACCAAAATAATATAGTCGTGTATCATAACATGTATAATTTAGGGAGCAGTCATCTTGGATTTGAGATGGATGTCATGGTGATACAGGTAAATAAGTATCAAAAATGGATCTGCTGCCCCCCAAAACCTTGGAAAAGTGGTATTACTTATCTTTTTTACTTGCCGGGTTCCCAATATACTCGATTTGGGGGAATATGCAAATTAGGTAAAATTCATAATTATGCAAATAATATGCATTGCTAGAGGTTGCTACGATGACAACTCTTCTTTGATATCTTAAATACATACTTAGAACATAACTGACAAATAATAATCCAGAATAATTGCTTATTAGGGGCTGTAGCCACTGAAAATCAATAGTATTCATAAATATGCAAATTAGGGGCAGCCATTTGGATTTCAGAGCGTTTCCCATACAGCACTTACAAACGAGCACCGGAAATGGAATCCTTGCCCCAAAATACACTAGAATACTAGTTTTTATCAATATTGCACTATTCCTAGATAGAAAATGACCCCTGACCTTATTTCACAAATATGCAAATTAGCTAATTATCTTTAAAATCGCCAAAATGCACCCTGGGACCAAAAATAAAAAATGGAAACATCACTTTTTCTCATCAGTAATGTATTTAGACCAAATTAAAAACTGTTTCCAAGATTATAGCAAAAAATTTCACAACATTTATTTGTACTACATTAGGGGATATACTATTTGTTACTATATTTTGGGAAGTGCCCCGTTCCGTTTGTTTTGGGCCACCCTGTATAGTACTAGATCCATTTACGAGGCTTTAGAAAAGGGAACAAGGAGTGTGATTAGCATTAGGGGTTGGGAATATAAAAAAGGCGAACGTTTATGTGGTCAAGTTTGGGGTTGGGGAAATGAAAGTTTCAGGCAGGCCAAACAAGACGCGGAGCAAATGAGCGTCGTCCAAGTGACCATAGAAACCACAATGGAGCGCTGATGTCAGGCCCGTAGCTAGGATTTGTTCAAGGGGGGGTGGGGGGGGGGGGGGGGGTGCGTAATTAAAACAAGGGACCGAGACCGAACCCGAACGTGGCCGAGACCGAGACCACTGGTTGAGAGTCGTGGGAGGGGGGGGGGGGGGGGGGGGGAGGGTGGTGTCCGTCGCCTGGATGTGCATTATCAGTGGATAAGTCAGTTACATAATACTTCAACAAAAATATGCAATTCATGTAATTTTATTTTAGTGCTTGTGAACGAACATGCTGCGAATGGAAATGAATATTTTCAGTTCAGAATAGTTTGTTATTATTTTAGTAACAATAACCGCTGTACAAGCATATTTTAGTGTTCGGACAAAATAGTTTGAATTCTTTAACTTTGAAATTATAAACATCATTACACAGTAGTTGGTGTTACACTGGGGACAATTATCTAGATAATGTGTAGCTTGTGCGTGACACCGCCTAGTGTAGTATTATTTCTTAGAAAGTAACCTTATTCAGACGTCGCTGTCCAGCATTAATACGAAATGCAATGATCGACAATAATTATGTAAACAATTTTTAAAATGACTTGTTACAAATTCTTTATTTCAACCTATATTTATAGAATGGATATAAAAAGTATCAAAATACCTTCACTGAAAGTATTGAACTATATATATTTTTACAACTATATTAGCTCTATTTGAAGATAACCTTGAGGTACCGTTAATGGAGCTGATTTTAAATACAAACCGTTTTATAATTGTTGTGATTGGCAAATTGTGTATAGTTTGGACCATTACACATTTAGCTAAAATATTTAAAAAAAATGCCGAACAACAATTTCTCTAAAAAAAGAAATCGACACTTGCTATGATTTACTGCATATTTAATTCCATTGTTTTAGACTTCTGATTGGCTAATAATTATTGTGTCTGGGTCAATGAAAATTGAACTTGAAAAAATGCTTTGTGGAAATAAACACCATGCAGACTGATTCATAAGATACTTTGTTTTGTAGTATTCGTACGAAAAGAATGATGAATCCCATTACTATTTCCGAGTATTTGTACTCATTATTGTTGCATAATCTTCTGTATTTTTAAATTTTATTTTAACAATCTGTAGATAATTAATTAATGGTAGATTTTAGAAACAGGTTGAAAAAGCAGGTAATTTGTTTAACATTCCAACCAGAACTCAAGATTATCTTCAATCGGACATAACTATTGTAATACTTTATAAAAAATAATGATAAATTACAACTCTTTTCATTAAACACATAATGACCAGCATCACGTGCTAATTTTGTGCGTCACCACTGAATTAGAAACAAGTGGATACGCATCTTATCAGTCAGAGGCAGTCGTTCGTATCGAAAGCAACGTTACATGTGTGAGTTATACGTTGAAATTGTTTGGCTCAACACATGTAGACTAATAACTACCGTCATGCCCGTGGTCATACGAAAGAATCAACATCCCCGTTACCATGGTTACAGATGACAATTATTTTAACGAGCTGCAAAATTGGGAATACCAATCTATTCGTTGAGCTGTATAACGAACAAATGTATTAAAGTTTGCGTGCTGTCATATTGAAAGATGGCACGATGGTACGAAATTGATTTAACATCTAATATGGTATCTTTCCTCGCTCGTCGTCTGGTCATAGACTCGTCACCGCATTCGTAGGCCCATCGGCATCGAGGTCGACGTCACTCCGTGTTTCGGCGATGCACGTGTACTCCGTTTGTCCTAAAGGACCTATCGTTTCTGCCACGACCTCTCTCGGTATACGTCCGGAGTGTATTCCGCTTTCTTCGTCATCGTCATTAATGACTTCGCCATCGTAATCTACCTTGATTTTGACGTTCATAACTTCTTCGTCGTCGTCGTCTGCTTCGAACACGGGGTTGATTTGTCCGAGAGTCGTTGTATCGAGGTCGTTTTCTTTCAGCGAGATTCTTGTATCGTCTTGCATGAGGTGCGTCGGGCTACTAGCCCGAGTCTCCGAAGATTCGCGGAACAAGTCCGTCTTGTGTTCATGCACATGCACCGTTATTTGCGACACAATATGTCTACTGCTGCTACCATTTTCCTTCAGCAATGTCTTCGACTTGCCCGCACTGCGGTTGTCCTGTGATTTACTTGTCCTGTGTGGTTGCCCCGAACCAAAGGAGCTAAACGTGTCAGGCAGATGCTTTGGCATATGCGCTTGTCCCGAGCCCGCCGACTTTGGCCGTCTGTCCTGCTTGTTGACACCAGAGGGCGTAGACCGGCTAGCTTTCAGACTCTGATTGATGAACGCGTTTCGAGGATGGGGGAACGGCGAGTGGCCACCGTTCGTATGGACGACCACCTTCGGTACGCTTCGGGAGATAGAACCGATGTCCCCGTAGGTCGAGTGGTTAGGTAGTTGCTGTGCCAAGATGCCGCCGACTCTCCTGAAGGAAATTTAAGTAAACATATAAAAATACATGTTAATACAAACAAACAAAAAACAGAAACGCATGTAATCTCCGCTTTTATAAAGGCACTAGCCGATCTTGTGAATGTGTCACTTTATGAAGCCGATAGTGGAACTTCGAATAGAATGATGGGTAACTCGTTTATAATATTCGCATTTTACTGATTCATTGTGTGAGTTTGCTACTTATGTTTGCATAAAATATATATCCTATTTTATTTTACGCAATTATAACTATTTTTTGGATTACGTAATACGTCTATTAGTTGTAATGACGTAATTTTTGCAAATAAAATTGTAAAGGTAAAGTAAAGAGTAAAAGTAATTTGTACTTAAGGCAATGTGTTGAAATGTTGTTATTTATACTTTAATTAGAAAAAGGGCACCTGGTTGTGCATACTACCAATGTCAGGAAAAGTATTATAGGTTTTCCCATCCATTTTCAAACTATCGTCAATCAAATTCAAACAATGCTAACTTCAATTTCGTCCCGAGAAGTCTGGAAACTGCAATTGCTACATTCGATTTGGTCATTTACCATTCTAATTGATCAATGGTCGTTCAAATTCAAACTTGGCTCATTATAATTCGTCTTTTTGCAATGGAATTCGTCCCGACTGGTTAAAACACGTACAATGTGAAGTTCGAATTCGTCATTGATCAATCGATTTCAAGACTTCGTCGTTCAAATTCGTCATGTAGTCTGGTTGCCCTGGTTCATATGTATTTCCCTATTGTAGCTCATACAATTCATTTCAAAATGAATAACTTCAATAATGAGTGTTTATAAAACGATAAACTGATCACAAAACAATTAATTTCGATATTACAATTATAAAAAAAAACATAATTGATAAAAAGTCTGATTGAATGATTGATTGATTGATTGATTGATGCAATACAATTGCCACATTAACATATCAAATGTTATTCAAAAATACAAAAACTGTTCAATAGACGATAGACTCAAGTTGTGTGAGTTCCGGGACACAAAACAAACATATACATTGGGTTCAAATATACAAAGGATAATAATGAAAGGAGGATGAAACAAAGTATCAAATATAGCTTTCTATATTGTTTGCCGAATTTGAATGGGAAATATCGACATTGAATGCACAATGTCAAAATTGATTATCAAATTGTACATCGGCTGGAGCGATCGGACGAAATTGAATAAGCTTTGACTAAAATGATCGGTAAAATGACGAATTTGATTGCGAAAGAACGAAATTGGGTGCGCAATGACGAAATCGAACATTACATATGACCGGCGAAAGACTTTCTGGACGAAATTGAAGTTAACAATTAATTAAATTGAATGACGATTGCTTGAAAATGGATGGGAAAACCTATACTACAGTTAGTACATAAAACTATTTCAACTGCGTAATATAGGTTTTCCCATCCATTTTCAAACTATCGTCAATCAAATTCAATCAATGCTTACTTCAATTTCGTCCCGAGAAGTTAGGAAACTGCAATTGCTACATTCGATTTAGTCATTTACCATTCTAATTGATCAATGGTCATTCTAATTCAAAATTGGCTTATTCTAATTCGTCATTTTGCAATGGAATTCGTCCCGACTGGTTATACGACGCATAATGTGAAGTTCAAATTCGTCATTGGTCATCCGATTTCAAGACTTGGTCGTTCAAATTCGTCATGTATAGTCTGGTTGCTTTGGTTCATATGAATTTTCCTATGGAAGCTCATACAATTCATTTCAAAAGCAATTACCTCAATAATAATTGTTTATAAAACGATAAACTGATCACAAACAATTCATTTCGATATTGCAATTCACAAAACGATAATTGACCAAAAGTCTGATTGATTGATCCATGCAATAGATCTGTGTTGGGAGACACATTACAATATCAAAATAATTATATAAAATACAAAAATTGTTCAATAGACGATAGACTAAAATTGTATGAATTTCCGGGACACAAAACAAAGATAGAATCTGGGTTCAACATGTTCAAATAAACAAAGGATAATAATGAAGAGATGATGAAACAAAATATCAAATACAGCTTTCAATATTGTTTGACGAATTTGAATGGGAAATAACGAAATTAAATGCCCAATGACGAAATTGATCATCACACCGTACACCGGCAGGAGTGATCGGACGAAATAAGCCAGTTCGTAATTAGACTATGGAGCTTGGGTGACGACAGAGGGCGTAGTCCGATATTCCATCAACGGGCGATCAACGTACAGTAAAGTGTATGGTAGTATGTCATATTACCGGATAATTTTAGTTTGACAGCATAAAACAAACATTAGATGCATAAAATCAAAGTGGAAAAAATACGAGCAGCTGCATAAACTCATAAAGAACACATTTGATGTAAAGTATATTCAAGAATTTACCGATTTTTCTCCATATCAACTTTCTTGTAATCATCTTTCTTGTGAATGATCTAGGTGAATCATTCACACGGAATAATGATACCAAGGCGGGCGATAAGCATACCACCCATTCGTACAATGTACCGTTCAAAATTGAACGCTATGTTTTAGGACGCCAACGGCAAGGAAAACAGACGGGATATAATATTTCTTTCGACATGTTGCGTGGTCTTCAAAACAAGAAAGTCAGTAATCATTATCAATTTATATAAATTGTGGATCACATAAACGAAATTTGTTTGCATTTGCTAATAAATGGAGAGAGAAATCAGACGGCAAAAACTGTTTTTGCGTTGGATAGTGCAACAAGCGGAAGACGATAATCTCCGCACAATGCTATGTACACTATTATGTACACCTATACGTGCGTGCTAGCCAGGCCAAGCAAGGCTCGGTGAAATTATTGATCAATAAATATCATCATTACACATGAATAACACATTCTATCAAACCGGTTCTTGTTCTATGAAATAGTACATATTATGCTATTAACCTTTGATGTGGTGAATACAAAAATGATGGGCTTATTTTTATCCTGATCCAGATTTTAAAAACGTAAACAAATAATTCGCATTCAATTGCACGTGTGGCTCCTTTGATTCTCACGATCGATGGAATATCAAAATACCCGGAAGTAAATACGCGCATGCGCAGATTGTAACTACGAACTGGCTTATTGAATGAGCTTTGACTAAAACGATCGGGTCATTGACTAACTTGGTTGCGAAAGAACGAACTTGTGTGATGAATGACGAAATCGAACATTACATACGATCGGCGAAAGACTTTCCGGACGAAATTGAAGTTAACAATGATTGAAATTGAATGACGATTGTTTGAAAATGGATGGGAAAACCTATACAATAATTGTTACCTGTTCACGTGACTGCTGTACGAAACGTCACGTGACGGAGTAGGCAGCAGAACGTCTTTCTTCCTGGTCCGCAACCATCGCCTGAAGCCCGCCACCACGAGGAGAAAAAGAGACAGGCCGACCATGAAGGGCATGACGACTAGCATTGACGAGTTGTCTTGGATCGTGACTATGATGTTGTATGTTTGTGCCCGACCAATTTCGTTATCTAATACATTTAAGGAAACAAAGAACAACATATCAAGCGCATATTAAATGAATGATAGTAATAAATAAATAACAATATAAGTTGAGATTGTCTATAAAGAAAAGGCATGAGTATGAACGAATTGTCTTGAATCGTGACGATGGTGATGTATGCTTGTGCCCAATCTCGTTATCTAATACATTTAAGAAGCGATGAATAAAATATCAGACATATTGATAAATGATATAAATAAATATATATCTCAATTCATATTGTCATAGAAACGGCATGAGTTGTCTTAAATCGTGACCAATGATGTTTTATGTTTGTGTCCGACCAAATTTATTATCTGACACATATAAGAAAACAAAAACAAAAACATACGAATTAGTGACGTCAATGAATTATACGCAATAGTATGACTAAGGTCGGGGATGACATTTTATTCATTTTGTTGTAAGACATGATATAGCGTAGAGTAATAAACGAGTATTCTTGAATCGTATCGATAATGTTGAATGTTTCTGCCCGACCTATTTCATAATCTACATGTCAGGAATAAAAAAAATAACATCATTTTAATTAATTACAGTGATATAAAACAAAACATCAATATATTAATTTAACTCATGAATAACAATTGAATATTGATATTGTTGTGTAAGAAACGACATTTTAAAGGGGTAGTACAGTTTTGGTATAAAGGCTGAACTTTAGTAACCAAACCTGGACAGTAACATTATAAACTAATAGTTATAACTCCACCGTGCTCGAAAGGTATACAAAATTACAAACGACTAAGTAAAAAGCCTGTTATCGTTCAAAAAGAGCCATTAAAACACAAGAGGGCGCTTTCTAAAAAGGCATTGGTTTCAACCATTTTTCATACAAAATTATGCATGTGATGTTTTATTGAAATAATGATTAAATAGAGAGATCATCAACAACTATTTAAAAAACGCTTTTGACAATTTTTGAAAAAGTGCAAGCATTTTTTTATTTTGTTGAAAAAATCATCTAATTATTTGGGCCCCAAATAATTATAAGATCCGATACATTTATTGATATTTCAGCCGTTTCTGGGTCGATTTTGACCAAATAAAGTTTATTCTGCCATTAAAATAGCATGTTCTCTCAAATTCGCCACTCAGTTTTTCATTACCTCACAAAAAAAATTGTGATGTGCAGCGCCCTCTCTACCAAAACTAAACTACCCCTTTAACGAATATAATATACGAGTTTCTTTGAATTTCGACAATAGTGTTGTAAATTTGGGCCCGAGAGATTTCATATATACGAAAAAAATGAAAAAACATATACGGTATTCAGAAATGATAATGATGAATGAGCAAAATCATAAATTGAGATATGACTCAAGTATATTTAATCGTTATACCATGCATGCCATGTGAGCGTCAGAAGCGGAATTACAAAGATAGTAGAACATAACACATAATAATAATTTATAGTCATATTTGTAATGCATGAACAATAATATAATTTTAAAAAAGCTTATAAAGATACCAACCGCATTTGAATCAGCATTATTGTTGTGAGAAACAGCATTACAAAGAGTCTTCGTGAGTTTTTTAAATTTCATTTATGGGGGCAAACATTAATAGTGTTTTTCATTTTTCCTGTGATTGTTGTTTTTATTGAATGAAATAATTAATGCATGGAGCAGTTATTTGAAAAAACAAAAACAAACACACACTCTTGTGTGAAGACCGTCTGTTTCCGGGCGTGCGTTTTATTATTGATGGGCTGATGGTTTGCATTCGAGTGAAAGTTTGGCATTTTAAATAATAAATACCATACCATTAACATGTGTAGGACTTGCATTAAGAAATGAAGAGCTTAATGCCAAAAGGCGCTAAATCCACCTTTTCAACTTTGGAGAACATCAGGTTTATTTGTTTCCAACTTTGTACACATGCCGATGGGAATATGAACGTAGAACTTTCCATATTTGTATTTTGATTGTGTAATTTGTCCTGAAATTAGAATTTCTAGATAGCTACGTTGCTTATCAATGTACTGGTATTGTTGACTCAAAAGTGGATTTAGCGCCTTTTGGAACTCAGCTCTTCAAATACACAAGCTGTGGTCAGTGGATGTACACCATAGCAAAAAAACAACATGTAATCTTGAACGGGTTAAAAATAGCTAGACTTGCACATTTAGAGAAAATATTATTATGAATTTCCAGATACACAAGCTGTGTGAACAATAGGAGCATCCGCAATAAATGCAACGGACAATGGCCATCAATAGTGTTTCTATTATTCGTTGCACTCAAACGTGCAGTTGTATTAATTTAATACAATTTCAAGTAACATGATTTTTTTTTTATTAGTCTTTTTGTTATAATATTAGTTTTCTCCATCTTCTTTTAAAAATTAGGAATTCAATTCATCAATTGTGTTTCTATTATTCGTTGCACTCAAAGGTGCAGTTGTATTAATTGAATATAATATCAACTACTATGATTTGTTTGTATTATTATTTTTTTGTTAAAATATTAGTTTTCTCCATCTTCTTTTTAAAATTATTAGGAATTCAATTCAATTAGATCATATATTCAGGGCGAAATAGTCTATTTATACGCTACCGAACATGAAGCAGGCCTACTTGTTATTGAGGGTACACACTATGTATTATATTTCCGTAATCTTGATGTCTTAGTAGCTTGTGTCGCCTTTTCATGATCGTTTTCTTTTGTTTAATCAGTGGAATAGCCATGGTCACCCAAGGGAGAGCAGAGAAAGCGTATTTAGGATATTTTATTTATTAACTTGGGGGATGGATGATGGAACTGCTTATATTCTATCATATTTTTGTATTCATCCGAATTCTTTCAAATGTTGTAACAATAATATGTTCTGCGCTAAATGTTGAGCCATAAAGATATGTCAAAAGATACAAAATACCCCAACACATGCCAAAACAGTGCGCCTATGTGTTTGCATGCGTGTGTGTGTGTGTGTCTGTCTGTCTGTATGTGTGTGTGTGTACACACCTACACCACAGAGTCGGGACTACTGCATGAAAACACACAATAATATCGGGACATTTTAAGAGTCGGGACCGAAATCCCGGTCCCCACATTTTTTACCTAGGGTTAGGGGTGCAAAGTGATCTATAGATGGCGCTATTCATTATTAGCTATTAATACTAAAGTGCCGGAAATTATGTGTGTTTTCTTTTTTGTGTGTTTTGACGGCACCCTATTGAGAAAGACGCATTCATAGTTTGGAATTTTCCGGTGCCCTTGGTGGAATAACGCCATCTGTGGCGGTAAATGGCCATGCATGGAGCGTGATCATGGACGGCACTGATATTGGTGATGGATGGTCATGATAAATGAGGATGATGATGGTGATGGACGATAAGTGATGGTGATGAAGGAAGGTGTACCACAGGTTCATAATTGGACCCGGGACTACTGATAGAATATGCACGTGAAAGGTGGTCCTCGGATTGTAGATCAGGTGTGTATGTGTGTTTGTGTGTGCGTGCGTGCGTGTGTGTGTTTGTGTGTGTGTATGAATGAATGGGTGTGGTTGGTGGGAGAGGGGAAGAGAGAGGATGGTAACAGATCGGACAATGACCCTATTTTCCCATATATACAATATATTCTCCACTAGTAAGACTAGTACAGGTATGCAAAACGACATGATCTTTCGTCATCGACCATTCTATTTTAATATATATTACTTCATCAATTAATTATACACGGTTGACAAAACCATTTGAAAAGGCAAACCACTTAAAAATATATGATTGCTGGGCAGGCTTGCTACACCCATTGTGCGATCCACTTTGCACGCGTGCATTTATGATACCACTTGGGAAATTATGGCTCTATTTACTCCATCACATAGATGTCATTGTATACAAAAAAGGCCAGTGCTTATATTTGGCAGTGGCGTAGTTGGGCATTTTCCAGTTTGGGCACCATATTTTAGGGGCTTTGCAATTAATTATGTTAGGGAGCTCAGGAAAGTGACCCTTGTTACATTTTCCGAATCATTTATGATACCACTTGGGAAATTATGGCTCTATTTACTCCACCACATACTGTATATAGATGTCATTGTATACAAAAAGAGGCCAGTGCTTATATTTGGCAGTGGCGTAGTTGGACATTTTCCAGTTCGGGCACCATATTTTAGGGGCTTTGCAATTTATTATGTTAGGGAGCTCAGCAAAGTGACCCTTGTTAAATTTCCCGAATCATTCTTCTTCCTGTTTTTGAACATGACAAGCAAAACCGTACAACTATGACTTGTCTAGTGGGGGCGGAGGGAGAGGGCAGCAGGGGAGGGGGGGGGGGGGGCTCGCAATTATTGACGGAGCACAAGGAACTAAGGAAGTATGACTTTTTCGGTTGTCCGAATCATCGTTCTTCATTTTTTTTTCATGACAAGCACTCCTCCCCCCCCCCAAAAAAAAAATAAATAAAATAAAATAAAATAAAATAAATAAATAAATGAAACAATAACAAATACATGTACAAACATAACAAACAGAGAAAGGTCTTTCAACATTCAGATGGATTGCTCGAAAATAAGTATTTTCCGCTAAAGTTGACATGATTTGCCGACTTCAATATTTATCCATTTTCCTGCAAGCGTATTTTTGTGTTTGGGGCACCTATATATGGGGACACATACATTTGTGTGGGGGCATTTACCCCCAGTCCCCCTGTATATACGCCCCATACCTATGCACAATGTTTTACGTCTGAAAATCTCAAACAACTCAGTGGAGAAACACTGTCCGCAGCACGCATGCGCACGTGTTAAGCCCGGCGCAGACAAAGCCGACTCGACCCGATCCTAGTGGTTTTCAGTCGGATCGGGTCAGTATTCCTTGCCCCATGACTCCGATTTTGCCAATCGGGAGCCAGTCGGATGTCATTCGAGGCCGATCCAACATGTTGAATCGCTCCGACTGACCGAAACCGCCTCTAGCCTGACTGAAAACCAGTCGGATCGGATCGAGTCGGCTCTGTCTGCGCTGGGCATTACGGGCGCCATCCGTCTTGTCCGACGTGTGCATGATATACTTCTCTAGGCCAGTCGTGTGTTACATTCAGCCACGATGTCTTCCCTTATGTTTGAAACCAAATGTGTAGTAAATGAGTTAACTACTAAAGGAGCGGGTGCCTTTGAATGTTTGAAACAGATACATGGCGCCATACGAGTTCTGTGGATCATCATCATCATCATCATCATCATCATGACGAAAATATTGAAAACTGAATGAAAAGCCAATAAATAACAAAAATGGTACTGCATGTATGCTGGATACAAGGCGACGTGCTTGCTATTATCACATTATCACATTATTTATCAAGGTTTAACTAGGCATCTATGACTCATGATCATGATTATAAACAATATTGGAAATAAACATTTATCAACAACTTTCTCAATTTTCATGAATTTGATTTGAGAATTATCATTTTTTTCGAATTTAGATTTTGGTAGGTTATGCAGAATGTAATTATTGTCATAATTCCGTTTTGGCAGCAATCTATGGTATTGTCGTCATAAATACATCATTATTTTGTTTGTATTATATAATTGTGCAACGAAAGCGATGTTATACGTTATTATCATTGCTATTTTTTTATCATTGATATTTGTTCTTTGTGTAGTGTAGCTTTGTTTATCTTATAGTGATTTACTTTTGTAAACTTTGTACTTAACATTAATGTTCCAATTCATTTAAATGCGAATGTAACAATTGCTATATTATATTACTTATACTATGTATGTTTTGATGTTAAATGTACACTGATCCGTTCAGCACTGCTGCTGATCAGTTTGAAATGTATACCAAAATAAATAAATAAATAAATAAATAAATAAATTTTTTCCGTGGACGTGGCCTTAGTAGGGACATGTTATCGTTGTTCACTCATGTTGGGTTTTTAAGCCGTGTCTGAGACCACGCTTGATTTGACGATTATCAGAATAAATCATTAAAAACAAGAAAACACCATGGCAACATCTAGATTTAATTCACCATTCCCTTCAAGTCCTTCATAACTTACAAGAGACTTACCCTTTCAAGCAAAATGCTAAAGTCGTTATATTTCTCCAAATAATTGAAATACGCACATAAATACAAAAATAGATGACTTTAATCATCGTTGTCATGCCAACGTAGCAATTTAGGATTTAACAATCGTCATATATAACATAAGTTGTTTGCAAACATTTACAAATACTGGCTGCATTTAGCCATGAAACCTACCCTAACGAGACTGCGTTTGGTAAAAAACACGAATAATTACAAATACATATTTTTTGGTTGTATAAATCTGCGTATATTTGAAAAGAAACTATGTTTCCTTACGGTTTGTTTTCCTGTATATAGATCGACTTCTGTCGAAACGTATTCGCTTTTATGTTTATAATAATGGCACCTACCCCCCCCCAAAAAATATAACCTGTTGCCTACTAGATTTGTTAATCCCCAAAGACTTAAAGGTAGTTCAGATTCGTCAAATGAGATGCGCGGCGCCATCTTGCATACGCGTTGCGCACGGTGCGTAATGCACGTTAGCTCAGTGTCATGCGGTGCGCGCAAACTAACCCAGTTCAAAATGGCGACCCGCTATGTAGCATCCCCACGCTTGATGCCCTTTAATACAGGACCCACCAGGTTCCGTCAGGCAATGTGTTTGTAAACTAGCACGATTGTACGTTATAAACTGGTGGATGCAGCAATTAGCAATATTACGCAAAAAATACGAGAACTAGATAAAAACAAATAAACATGATAAATGGAAGAACGATCTTGGAAGGGGTGTTGTGATATTCTCTAAATCATCAGTCTACAGCGATAATTGTGTTTCTTCTTGTAACTGTTACCTCCGCTGAGATGTTCTCGAGGTATACATTAAAGGTATCCATTAACTTGTTTTTATTTTATTACCAAAAAGGCAGTATTTGAGAATTCAATCATATACCAATATCATTGGAAGATTTTTGAGATTGATATGTGACGTGTACACACAAAAGGAATACTGTTTACCTAGTGAAAAAAAAGTAATTCGATGTCTTATTTAACCCGATCGTTCGAGCGAAGTATCCGAATTTGAATACTAAGGAAGATTTAATCTCCGAATTCGGATACTCTTGACCACGGTCGATAGCGTCTACAGACCCCTTAAAATGCAATCTTAAATATCTCCATAATTAGGGAGACATTTGAACAATCCGAACCCATTTCAGTATACCATAAGCCAAACAAAAAGGTACAAGAGAAGTGTGAAAGCTGCAAGGGATTCAAGTTAAATTTTCACAAAGTTAAAGGATCACTTTAATTTGTGTCTATTTTGTAAATTTATCATGACGATTTTCAAGCTCATTTCTGATAGGGATAATGAAATTATGCAAAAATATATAAACAGGCACGATGAAATATGTTTGAATTCAAAAACATTGAGGGGAAGGCCTCATTAAGCTTTGTTATTCTCCTTTTCTGTCCTTTATGGATTCGTCATGGTGATGATTATTATTTTCACCTTCGGGGGAAGGTCATAAAAAGGCATTTTTGTTTTACCTTATCCAATTTACCTTAACGATAATTATTTCCATGCTCATTTTCTGGATCACCTCTGATCAATTTATTAGGACCGTGTTATCAGAGACATTAGAGAAAGTGCATATATTGGCGAGTTAAAGCCGCTGTCGCGTTTTAGCGGTGGAATTTAATGCAGACGAAAATTGCATCGAACACATTTTTTATAAATATAACATCGTTGTTAGTAGATGGATTGAATCCCGATGAATATAGTGTGAATGATTATATTTTCTTTGGAAATAACATAGCTACTTTCTTTTAGAACATATATAATCCCATCTATGTTTTATATCACAGAGACATGTTGCAAAACATAACAAAAAAAATAATGTTACCCTTCCAAAATATGCCTTCATAAATAAATGAATATATCAATAACTACTAATCAATAAATCGATCATTGATTATGGAATAAATTAAAATGAATACACTAATAATAATATACATACATAATTGAATACATGAATAAATACATACACAAGTAAATTCATGTATAAGAAATCATTCTTATAAGTTTATCAACAACAAAGGAAAAGGGTCCTAGGAAATATCAAAACCCAAATATATCTTTAAGTAATCTTGACGTCACGACATTGGTATAACCATGGCAACGGTGTGTATTACAATTCAATCAATCAGGTACTACGGCTTCCGGCAAACAGTAGACCCCTGTAGACGGCATGTACAGAGGTTAAACAGACATATAAGGGGGGGGGGGGGTGCTGAATAAGGGGGTGCTGAATAAGGGGGGGGGGTGCTGAATAAGGGGGGAGTGCTGAATAAGGGGGGTGCTGAATAAGGGGGGGGGGGTGCTGAATAAGGGGGGGGGGTGCTGAATAAGGTGGAGCTGAATAAGGGGGGTGCTGAATAAGGGGGGTGCTGAATAAGGGGGGTGCTGAATAAGGGGGGGGGTGCTGAATAAGGGGGGTGCTGAATAAGGTGGAGCTGAATAAGGGGGGGGGGGTGCTGAATATGGAGGGGGTGCAGAATAAAGGGGGGTGCTGAATAAGGGGGGGTGCTGAATAAGGGGGGGTGCTGAATATGGAGGGGGGTGCTGAATAAAGGGGGGTGCTGAATAAGGGGGGGGTGCTGAATATGGAGGGGGGTGCTGAATAAAGGGGGGTGCTGAATAAGGGGGGGGGGTGCTGAATATGGAGGGGGGTGCTGAATAAGGGGGGTGCTGAATAAGGGGGGGTGCTGAATATGGAGGGGGTGCAGAATAAAGGGGGGTGCAGAATAAAGGGGGGTGCTGAATAAGGGGGGGGTGCTGAATAAGGGGGGGGGGGGGTGCTGAATAAGGGGATACAAATTCCGCTAAGAGAGTATGTGTATTGTTACCATCAATATATTATATCAATGATTGTTACCTATAAATGAGACTTTTGTGTGTGTGTGCGTGTGTGTTGGTGTATGTGTGTGTGTGCGCGTTTGTGTTTGCTTATTTGTTTGTTTGTTTTGATTTGTGTGTTGAAGCGGTGGAAACTCTATATATTGTATGTATACATATGAATCAACGGGGCAAGAGTGTGTATGTTTGCTGGATGGATGTTGGGGGGGGGGGTGGGGGGAGGGGGGTCTTGGAGGAGGGGGTAAGTGAGATGACAGGAGCAAATTACAGAGGAGACTGTTGCCCTGGTCCAGTTACCCCTTATACCTTAGCTACCCCCTTAAACAAGTCACCCTAGAATGGTCGCTATCTGATCGTTCATCTTTCAAGATGATCTTGTGTACGTGCATCCGTATCTTATTCTCATATTTCTAAAAATGAATAGTGTAACCTTTCCCGGGTGGGTAGTATTCATACAGTGTATATACTAATATGTGCTCTACAGGTGCTACACAATGTCACCACCATGCGGTTCCATGATTTTCTGCGGCAAACATGCTCTGCTAAGAATTTGTTTTCTTGATTTCTTGAACTTGAACACCGTAACACTAATTCCAATGATATAACCCTGCACATTACCATGATTACCCTAACACGCACCTGGGAAAGTGTAAACGTATATAACTGTATTACTCAAAATCTATACACATTCGATTCCGCCGTGCTGTTACTAATGTCAAATATTGATGTCTTTACAAAAGCAGGTTTTAAAGGGATCTAGTAACTTTGTTGACATGTGCAAAAAGTGATGAAGGGTTGATGCAATGTATATTGTTGTTATCTCATATGTCCACAGGGTATTGTGTGAACATTTCAAGTCAAATGGACATTGCATGGCCAAGTAATGAGCGAAAATGCAAAGTGATATTCACTAACTCACTGCACTCACTTTGTACACGGTTTCACGGTTTTTCTTATCTGAATACTTCGATCGTACATATCTTTGTAATGAAAGGGAAATTTGAAAAACCGAAACCGGTCCCATGATTTTATTATTAATACGAATACAACAAGGTATGAGGGAACCGCTAGAATTAAAATTTTATTTTGAGGATTTGGACAATGTTACTAAGTCCCTTTAAACATCTATAAGGCAAACCTAAAGAAAAAAATAGCATTACAAGGGCATGTTTTTTTAAATTCAGAGAAATTAGGTGTCACACAATAATGTCGGTTAGATAAATACAAATCTAGTTTGAGATATTTCCAAAAATCAATCGATCTAAAAATAAAAACTTACTGTAAAGTCAATCATTTCAAATCCGTCCTCGTTTCTACGCCACCCATGATGACCAACTATACATGTTCGATGAAAAACGACGTCTTACAAACTTCATCACTCAATAATTTGACATATAGAGTGCGCCCGGATCAGTCTGACACGATGTACGCCACAGACTGTCAGTACTGATCAAGCGAAGCGGGCAAACCCTATACTGTAAGGATTGCATAGGGGTACCCAGGGGGAGGGGGTTATACCCCCTTTGACCAAAATATGACTGTTTTGGGAGGTTTGAACCCCCTCCCCCCCCCCCTCTACCACTTGTAGGCGGTCTCGACCATCATTACTAATGTTGAATAATCCTGAGCTCGGCTTCGAAAATGTTTTACGGACACCCCCCCCCCCCCCCCCCTCCCCCCCCCCCCCTCCCCCAGCTTACACGATTCTCAATCAATGGTCTCGAAAATTGTGAAGGTACTCTGTCTCGGCTTCGAACATTTTCTACGGACACTGGGTACGCCAGTGTAGGATTGTATGAACTCACTGCCCAACTCATGAGAATAATGAACCATAAATTGAAATTTATACTACCCCCCTCCCCCAAACTGGTTTTACCCTATTCCACCACTGGTTATACCCGAATGCGCGATGCAAAACGACAGCATCATTAAAAGTTCATCACCGATTGAGCGATGCGGGCAGCCCCGCCATTGTCCGTTGCTTTATCGGTGCGATTGTCTCGAGCCGCCTGTCATAATAATTGTTGGCGCCAAGCGGACTTTGGGTGATTATAATTAAAATTCGCGAGCAATTATGATATTGGGGGTTCGCGCCTTTTATAGGGCATACGTTAACCGGCTCAGTGCTGAATAATACCAATATATACAAACCGGAAAATATATTTGTATTTCTCCCAAAACAATCAATTGATATGTATTGCACATTGAGTATAGTCATATATACAATTTTGATTAATATGTATGATCATATTATATTGTACATTGATGATATTATATTGCACATTGATGATATCATATTGCACATTGATGATATTATATTGCACATTGATGCTATTATATTGCACATTGATGATATTATATTGCACATTGATGATATTATATTGCACATTGATGATATTATATTGCACATTGATGATATCATATTGCACATTGATGATATTATATTGCACATTGATGATATTATATTGCACATTGATGATATTATATTGCACATTGATGATATTATATTGCACATTGATGATATTATATTGCACATTGATGATATTATATTGCACATTGATGATATTATATTGCACATTGATGATATTATATTGCACATTGATGATATTATATTGCACATTGATGATATTATATTGCACATTGATGATATTATATTGTACATTGATGATATTATATTGCACATTGATGATATTATATTGCACATTGATGATATTATATTGTACATTGATGATATTGTATTGCACATTGATGATATTATATTGCACATTGATGATATTATATTGCACATTGCTGATACTTATTCTATACTATCCATCACTGTGGCTTCTGGTGCATGATAACAATTGGCGCGCAATTATGATACAGTGGGTTCGCACCTTTCATGGGACAAACTTGATTTATGAAAATAAATTGCAGGATGGTAATTATAATTAATTCTTCGATAATAACTCTCACTTTGGATGTCGGTGACGACAATCAAAACTCGCGCGCAATTATTATTATTACGGGATCGCATTCACACCTTCATATTCAACAAACTGTCATATATTGGCATCGTCTCATATCTGTGTTGTACGTACATTACATAATTATCCTTTATCGGGTGGGCAGATATTCAATTTGTTCGTTATTGTGGTACCTTATGTACACAAAATGTTACCATCATTGTCAATGTTCGATAATGTCTCTTTAGATTTTAGCGTGGAATTTATCTGACATCACCTCTGTTTAAAGGGATCTAGTAACAGTGTCCAAATATACATAACTTAGATCTGTAGTGATTCGGTCGTACCTTGTTGTATCAGTATTACCAAAAGATGCATGAAACAGTTTTTTTTCCTCGAATTTCCCTTGCGTTATGAAGATATTTACGATTGAAGTGTTCGGATTTGTAATTATCCATTGGAAAGTTATAACTGTGTTCAAAGTCAGTGCAATGAGTTCTTGAATATTACTGAGCAGTTTCGCTCCTTACTCGGGCATATTATCATCCATTAAACGTAAAATTTGCAAACATTACCTAGTAGACGTATCATATCACAAAATACTAATTTTTTAACCATTCCTCACTTTCTGCACAATATCAACAAAGTTACTAGATCCCTTTAAAATTCGCGAGTAATTGTGATTGTATGATTATGGGTGGGGTTAACACCCTGTAGAAACAAGTGCGGCAAATCGTCTGGGTGCTAAATTATGAAATAATTATATTGCACGTTTTATAATATCATTCCAACGGTAATGTTAAAGATAATTACACAAACTATGAACTCAACAATAACATGACAAAATATGTATTGCAAAAAGAAATAGACGCCGGTTTCGAAAATGTTCACAGAAAATCACAATTACACGAAAATTCGTTTGTCTGTTTTGTCAGTCTAGATGTTTCAGCAGTTTAAATGGCAAACATCTCAAATTGAGAAACTGAAATAATAATGCTCAAGATTAAAGGGATCTAGTAACTTTGTTGACATGTGCAAAAAGTGATGAATGGTTGATGCAATGTATATTGTTGTTATCTCATACCTATGTCCACAGGGTATTGTGTGAAAATTTCAAGTCAAATGGACATTGCATGGCCAAGTAATGAGCGAAAATGCAAAGTGATATTCACTGACTCACTGCACTCACTTTGTACACGGTAAGAAAAACTCCGGGGGAGTTTTTCTTATCTGAATACTTCAATCGTACATATCTTTGTAAAGAAAGGGAAATTTGAAAAACCGAAACCGGTCTCATGATTTTATTGTTAATACGAATGCAACAAGGTATGATGGAACCGCTAGAATTAAAATTTTACTTTGAGGATTTGGACAATGTTACTAAGTCCCTTTAAAGGTATTTTTCTACTTATTTTGACATGTGCGAAAACTGTCAAAGGGTTGATACAATTTATATTTCTGTGATCTGATTTGTCCACGGAGTGATGTGTGAACATTCCATGGTAAATGAATGTCATATGACCGAGTAATGATCCACGGAGTGATGTGTGAAAATTACATGGTATATAAATGAATGTCATATGATCGAGTAATGAGCGAAAATATATAGGTGTTATTCACTAATTCATTGCACTTACTATGTACACAGTTAAACTTCTCCACTAGAGAATTTCAACCGAACACTTCAATGATACATATCTTTATCACGAATTATACATTTTGAAAACCGAAACCTGTTCGTGCTTCTATTGGTAATACCAATACAATGAGGTATGTGTAAACCATTAGAGTTCTAAGGCAATTGTGTGGAATGTTACAATGTCCCTAGATACCCTTTTGAACACAAATTGACTCATATTTAATATTGCATATTCTTTTTTGAAATGTACGCCAAATTAAAATAAGCTTTCATTTATAAGAGCGGATTCACCCCTTTAACGGCTCAATATATAACGGATTAAATAATAATAATAATATACTCGATTTATATAGCGCCTAATATGATTATTACCCATAATCCCTTAGTTATTCTCACGAACCATATATTATAACTCTCACACCGTAATAATAATAGTGATGATAATCTGTGTGGTGTCTCTGGAATGAAACAGTGCATGCGTATGACATAATCACGTCAACGCAGTTATACTTTCCAAGGATTCTGTTTTATGCCCGGCGCAGACAGAGCCGACTCGACTGGTTGTCATTCGGATCGGCTCAGTTTTCAGTGCCTCGCGACACACATTTTGCCAGTCGAGAGACAGTCGGATGCCAGTTGGGGCCGATTCAACACGATAAATCTGCTCCAACCGACCGGGCCCAACTCTAGCCTGATTGAAACCAGTCGGATCGGGTCGAGTCGGCTCTGTCTGCGCCGGGCTTTAGTTTGAACTGCAGTCAAAGTAGGTGAAAGTCAAAGTCACATGATGCACGCGTGATAAATTGATTCTGATATGTTATCGTCCCTATATATACTTTATGATAAAGTTATTAGTTTATTATAGGGGAATTATCATTCTCAATATGAAACGACGCGGACTATTTTGAATGCCCTCCTTTCTAGTAAATCTGCCTTTATTATGTTGCACGATGTGATGGTATATGACAACCTTTATTTTTGTCTTAGATTATATTTCTACTATTTTTTACATTTTGTTTTATCTTCTGTGAAATTTAGTACACTTTGGTCATCTATTTTGTCATAATTATTATATGTGTCATTCGTTCGCCTGAAGAAGAATCTGCCAGATTCGATAGCTCGCGGCTCCATTGATTTACATTTAACTATACACTCGCCTTTATAGTGGACAAGCAGTTTTCAGCAGTTTTTTACATTTATTACGGTATATGAATTGACACATTTGATGTGTATTTATAGTCAGCATATGCGCAGAACATTTAATTAAATGTTAACATATAAATTTAGATAATTATATGCTTTTATATGAAAGGGATCACAAAGTGAACACCATGGCGGTAACACCATATTTTGTAGTCCATGGCCCATATATTGGTTCAATTCTAAGTCTATTCTAATGGGGGTTAGTAGGCAAAACAAAATTTTCATACGACTATTGTTAACTATCTTTTTGCACAGGTGAGCAAAGTTACTCTATCCCTTTAAGAAAATATGCGTACGTGATAAACATGATAAGCGTGACAATGATGATTCTGAAGATCATCTAACGTACTTGATAAACATAATACACATGACAATTATATTTTTAAAGAAAACAATCTAAAAATAATTTCACGTACTTGATAAACATAATAAATATGAAAATCATAATTAAAAAAAAAAACAATCTAAATATCATTTCGCGTACTTGATAAACATGATAATCATACAAATTAATTTTTTTAAGAAAACGTTCCGAAGATCATTTCGCGTACTTCATAAACATGAAAATAAAAATGGTTAAGAAAACATTTTGAAGATCATTTCGCGTAATTAATGAACATGATACACATTGTCATCATAATAAAGAGTACTTCGCGTACTCGATTTATATGATAAACATGAACATTTTGTAATCGTCGTCTCGCGTAATTGGCTCTTAAAGGGATCTAGTAACTTTGATTATGCAAAAACTGACGAAGGGTTGTTAAAATGTGCATTTATGTGATATGATGTATGTCCACTGAGTGATGTGTGAAATCTCCATGGTAAAAGATTGTCATATGACCGAGTAATGAGCGAAAATGCAAAGTACTTTTTGTTAACTCATTGCACACACGTTGTACATAGTCAATAGACTCTAGTGGAGATTTTAAATTCGAACATCACTCATACAATATTTTCATAAAGAAAGAGAAATTCGGAAATACCAAAACATGTTCCATGCTTATAAATTATTGGTAATACGAATAAAACAATGTATATGACGACCAACAGAGATCTCAGGAAGTTGTGAATTTTGACAATGTTACTAGATCCCTTCTACATGTTTAACACTGTCCAAATCCTCAAAATCCAATTGGAATTCTATATAGCGGTTCCCTCATACCTTGTTGTATTCGTATTGACAATAAAAGCATGGGACAGGTTCTGTTTTTTCGAATTTCATTTTCGTTAAAAAGATATTTACGACTGAAGTGTTCAGATGTAAAATTATTCAATGGATCGTCAGAACCGTGTACAAAGTGGGTGCAATGAGTATAGTGAACATCACTTTGCATTTTTGCTCGTTACTCGGACATATAACGTCCATTTAACTTGACATTTTCACACAGCACCCAGTGGATATATCGGATAACAACAATACACATTGTATCAACCAGTCATCACTTTTTGCACATGCATGTGAACAAAGTTACTAGATCCCTTTAACAAATCATTACTAATTACTTCGCTTGCGTGGGAGGATGAGGATGAAGGATGCCAGAATTAATTATACCCTTGAGGATTCTGGATGGGAAAACGTCCTTTCCTAACCCTGTAAGCTCTTAATGGAATAGTCATGATATAATATTATACGTGTATGTTATCATTATTTTATAAGGACTCATCAGTATATGACCACAAATAAACACCGCTGACGCAGACTTGAGAAACGGGTATAAATAATACAGATATGATTTTGTATGATAAAGCAACATCTGATTTGAATGAAATAACACTTAATATTGATTCACACGGTGATGTATTTACCAACAAGGTTTTTGTTTGTATCCCCACCCGAAATACACCCCGCCCGAATATTCGATGATTTAATTGGATATTTCTTGATATGACACAATTTGCAGTACGATATCCCTCGAAAATGAATGGCAAAATGCAAACGATGACCTGTAGGAAATAACAAAAAGATGACCCAATTACACCCCCCGAATCATACATATATATTTTTCATATCTCTGGATATGCCACTGTTTTGCAGTAGGACACACTATGCCTTCCGTATTTCTTTTGATAAGGCAAATTATTGATTGCTTTTGATTGACTTCTTTTGAAAACGACGCGGCATAGATATGACGGATCGATATGACTGTTGTGAGTGAGCGGACTCAAGCCAGATTACACAGCTTTACAAACAAACCTCAACCCCTTCCTTGTGCTACTTTAACTCATATTATGCTGGTATTATTCATCACTAAAGAAATGAGGAACATTACTGCTGGTAAAATGTAAATCTACTATAAAATCGTGCGTGTAATTAAACTTGGGTCATTTGAGGACCTGATTATTTATATTCGACAAGTTTATTATTGTTATTTCTGTCATTAATTTTAACCTATAATAAAGATTATGCAAGGATCGGACGCCCAGGCCGTTAATTGCCTCTTATTTCATAACAAACAACTAGCGATTTTTCAGAAGACAAACACTTTCTTTTTTGCAAAAGTGTTCGTCATTAACTTCATCCTCTGCTGTTGAATCACTAACACGAGATCACCGTTATGTACTTTATTTTGTCTTGTTTTGTTTTTATGTTTCTGTTTTGCTGCAGCACCTGACTTTATGCACGTTCACACACCTTTATAGTCGACTGTTCACATGTCATTATTGTCATTGGGCCCCTGATAAGAATTCTGCAAGAAGCGAAAGCCCAGGCCCGTATATGGAAATTCACCTTGTATACTCGTTCGAGTAAATTAGCGTTCTAGATGGAAGTGGTTAACTAACTGAAACGATCGATATTGTATATAGTTCGAAGAATTGGACTTGTTTGCAAAATAATGGCGTTCGGTTATGGTAGAAATAAAGCGAAATCAAATGTACATCTAAGAAAATCGATATGATTTTTAAGGTCACAATGGCAAGACTGAATTCCATATTTTCTCCCCGTTTCAGTTGTTTCGATGAATCACTTTTTCAGTTATTCTTTTTCGCCTCCTTTGCAATGCTACTTGCTTTTGTCGTTCATTTTACCATTTCATTGTTGTGTACATGTTTGCATTGTGCTTTTCTACAATGGTATTATATCAATCAAATGGTACCAATACGTAGTTAAAACCATACAAAACAAAGTCAAAATCGACCGGGACAGTGAATAATATTTCGTCCTTGCAAATAAGTTAAACTTAAAAGGATAGTTGAGTTTTGGTACAGAGGGCGCTACACAAAATAATTTTTGTGTGAGATAATGAAAAACTAAGTGTCAAATTTGAAAGAGCATACAATTTTCATGACAAAATAAACTTTATTTGATCAAAATCGGTTCAGAAATGGCTGAAATATTTGTATTCGATAATTTTGAACAAATTTTAAAAATACAAAAGAGGTTTTTAAATAGTTGTCGATTATCTCTAATCACTATTTCAACATACATCACACGCACACTATTTTATTTTAAGTGGTTGTAACTAAGTAGTTTTTAGAGAGCGCCCTCTTCAGTTTTACCAACTCTTTTTTTTAATGATAACAGGCTTTTTACTTAGTAATTTGTAATTTCTAATTCCTTTCGAACATGATGGAGTTATAATTATTATAATGTTATTGTGCAGGGTTTGGTTACTAAAATTCAGTTTGACAAAAACTGTACACTCTTTACCAAAACTCAACTATCCCTTTAATATTGAAATTCTAATTTTCTTGAAATATTATGCATTGGCGTAGAAAGCGATGACATTGGGGTAAGTGATTGATTGATTAATCTAATGGATGTCCATGCAAACTAGATGAATATATTACAAATATATCAAACGTATAACTCAACAAATGCACATTGTCCTTAAAAAGATATTTTGTGTGTCGTCTCTTGCAAAATGACGTAAAAGCACGTCCTTACACATTACTCGAATGAACATCAAGTGTAATGCATTGCGATCATTTTTTCCCAAAATAGAATCGTCTCATTATTCTCTTGGAACGGATTTAGCTCAGAGAGGCGATTTAAATATAACTTAATATTGTACTTACAATTGAACAAAGTCTTAGAAAATCAGTCAAAACAAAGTCAAAACAAAATTAACAACATAATGTAAGAGGTTTATTGAATACAGGTATGCACAACATTTATGATTTTGAATGCAATACAACATTCCAAATTCAATTGCACAGAAATTATATTCAAATCATCATTAAAACCATAACATAGGTATTTCTCGTAGGCCGAAAAAAAAAATAACACCACCATACAGTGTAGCGTTAAAAAGACAAATCATAATCCAGCGGCAAGTATGACACACAACAACATAGGTATATAACGCAACTAATGTATAAATCCTTTAAAGCCTGTTGATCTTATGCGAATAACATAATAATCCGGTATAGGGCTGCGATCAATATCATGCATGAACCAAATACAAACTACAGTAATACTACCGCAATAACTGTGAGCCAGAAGGTAATTTTGTTGATAAATCGATAAACCGGCAACCTCAAAGGATTTTATTTTCCAAAATAACATTTTAACCCTTTCACTTATATATATTCTAAAAATCCTATATACCTATACTCTGTATATATACGACCACTAGGTTCGCATGTAGTCAAAGGGATACGTATGATAGTACATCAGCAGATAACTACTGTATTATAATCCCCTTAATGCCGACTTAGCTTTAAATAAAACTCGAACAATTATTAGTAACAGACCCCGGTCCGTGTACGTGGACGATTAAATTACGCTGGGGGATGGGTTGCCGTGGCAACGGACTATTCCAATGTCATTGTCGCTCGCGAGAACCGAATATGGCGAGGATGGGCGAGGATGGGGGGATCACTAATTTAATAACGATGTTACCTGTCCGCATTTTAAAGCATGTAGATGCGCGTAACATAGTATAGGTGATTTACATCGTAATGAGCTGTGATGATGCTTTATAGATGGCCTATGGTCGCGGGTTGACTCGAACGTTATATCATCAATGAAACATTATCAATGACTATCACTATTTCCATTTTCAATTACAATTTATATTATCATATGTGTGATTGACATAAAATCCCTGTTGGTAATCCACAAATCGAATGTTTATTATGAAAACATTCTTTAACTAGTTTCGTTTTCCAAAAGACGCTGCATCCCGTTTCTAATTAAAACATTTTGAGAAATGTGATTATATAAATTATAATATAAATGCGAATATGAACCAAATGAAATGGTAATTTTGTTGGTTCTTGATTGGGTAATGTTCTGGATCGTTTAGCTGGCTTAGTAGCACAAGTAATATCGGTAACCCAGTTCCATGGCTGGAGGACTTAGTACATTAGCTAGCTTTGGGGGATTAATCTGTTCATCTGGGCAAATGACATGATGCCATTTTAATTGCCGAATATTCAGTCGATTTAATTTTGCATCAACCTGGGCCAATATAATTTTGTTTTTGTTAAACATAAATCGTTTAATTTCAAGTCTGTTTTGATGATAGGGATACTTATATACAAAACAAGTAATTCGTTAAGTTACCAACTTGGTTGTAATTAATACATGTTATTTAACAGTTATCAATAGTCCTTAGATAACCTAGGGTTAGGGTTAGGATTAGGATACATAGCTCCGTCATCAAGAATAGGCCTTGAATTCAACCAATCTATAGTGTGGTCTTACGGATTTGGTAGTAACTTTGTTGCCATGTGCAAAAACTGAAAAAAGTTTGATAAAATGTATATCTGATATATGTTCACTGAATGATGTGTGAGAATTCCACGGTAAATGAAGGTCATATGACCGAGTAATTAACAAAAACGCAAAATAATATTATTCGATAACTCACTGCACTGACTTGGTACACAGTTGAACATCTCCACTAGAGAACTTCCTATCCGGACACTTCAATCATACGTATCTTCATAACGACAAAGACATTTTTGAAAATTGAAGCATAATTATTGCATGCTCCATGCTTGTATAGGTAACACGAATACAGGGAGGTATGAGAGAACCGCTAATTAATTTCTGTGGATTTGACAATGTTACCAGATCCATTTAACCTGTGGATTTGACAATTTTTCATTTGACATTTTCTGTGGATTTGACAATGTTACCAGATCCATTTAACCTTGTGAATGTCAAATGTAAACTGCAATAATCCATGTAACCCAGATACAACATTACATGAATGGCGCACAGTCCTCTACCTATATTCCTATAGGCGTATACGGAAAAGACAAGATAGAAGCTTAGTTGCCAGTCAAATATCTATATTATATATAATTAATTCAACATGTATTAATAATTTTGTGCATTTCGAAACAAATCAACAGATCCAATTATATGAGAACTATAATTGATTCAACATTAATCAATACGTATGTGCATTGTGGAAAAAAACAATCAAAAGATGTAATTATATGAAAAGTATAATTTATTCAACATTCATCAATAATTGGGTGCATTTCGAAACAAATCAACAGATCTGATTATATGAGTACTATATTTGCAAATAAATTCGACCATGGCACTGACATGACTAAGAGTGAGATTTATGTTTGGCACATAGATGATATAATTATTTGATTGCTACATAGAATCAATAATCAATGACATTTCAATTACTTGGCCCACATAGCAAATTAGTTAGACGGGGTAACTTGATTAGAGAGAAGGGTGGGGGGGGGGGGGGGGAGTTTGGGGTGGTATACACACTTTATGTATACCGCTATGTATGTACATCGGTGTGTGTGTGTGTGTGGAGGGGGGGGGGGGTGCCCCCACCCCTTATGATGCCCCTCCTACCACCCATCCTCTCCTTACAATAACTATACCGGCGCTGTAGCTCTTATTATAACTACAAGCTCAAGAAAGAATACCAACAGGCCTTTCCAGGACTACCACAGTCCTTTTTAGGACTTCCCTAGAAATAATACCAACAGTCCTTCTCAGGACTCTCCAATCCTCCTCTCTCACATGGTGTAACCGCAAACCAAACGTATTATACCGCTATTATATAGTTGCCATATTTGAAAGCAAATATGTATTTAGTTAATTTCCCCTCCTTTAAATATAATATTTTGTATTTCTATTTCAACAAAACTTAGTTTTGTTATCTTTAATCTGGTTGGTTGGGAGGCACTTTCCCCCCAATTCTCAATGAACTACGCTACGCCGGGTTATATTCAGTGCCAGGTATGAATGGGTTAAAACGTGCGTGCAATGGTCCAGTGACAATGAGGATGCCATTAAAAGTAATTACAGACCCGTTTAAGCTCTCATTATTCCACTCATAGCCTATATAATGTAATGTAATACTTTTCTCGATGAATATACCTAGGCCTCTGATAATTAAAAGGGAATTAACCCTTATCCTTTTGACTTACTGGATGTGATGAGAGCATAACTACTATCATTGCTAGTCACTTATTTCCTCATGAATATTCCCGATTACAACAATAATCAATATTTTATGGACCACTGTCGTCTGCTTTCAATGCGCATAGGAGGCGGCCATTTCTTCAACTACTCGCGGTGAAATGACGTGGCAGGCGGAGAACACAATAGCATTATCGTAACCCGCTATTGTGTTCTCCGCCTGACACGTCATTTCACCGCGAGAAGTTGAAGAAATGGCCGCCCCCTGTTGGCATTGAAAGCAGACGACAGTGGGCCATAAAATATTGATTATTTTCATTATTGGGAATATTCATGAGGAAATAAGTGACTCGAAATGACAAGAGTTAGCTCTCATCACATCCAATAAGTCAAAAGGATAAGGGTTAATTCCCCTTTAAACGGAACGATTAATTGTCGGTTAGCTGCATTTGATTGGTGTAATGTGATGAGAACGTTTAATAATTGTACATGTTCGACTTTGTGTGCATTATGTATATACTTGATGAGGGGGCATCTCACTCCCCCCCTCCAACACCAGGGGGTGTTGTCTTAAATTGAATTTACCTCTAAGTTTGACTTTAAAAATGATGGTCAGCCATCTGTAGCCTAGCCAGTATCAAATTTAAACGTATCACTTCGTTGATTTTCTCTACAAATGAGGTAATTTGGCAATAATACCTGGGGTGTTTCACAATGATCCTAAGTTGGACTAAACAATTATGTATGGCATGGCGGTTAGTTTCTTTTGAAAAACGGTGTGAAAGTTTGTTTTAAAAGGCATAACATGTAGATTCAAATTATTAATATTTTATATTATAAAGGAGATTTCAAGTCTAAAGTACAAACATGTTTGCTTTTGAATGTATTTAGTTCCAAGGCTACAGATGGCTTACCATAATTGTTAAGTCAAACTTAGAGGTAAATTCAATTTAGAACAACACCCCCAGGTGTTGGAGGGGGGGGGGGGGGGATGCCCCCTCATCATGCAACTATACTCAACGTGGGGGAGTCACGCTATCAAGCTTGCAGCTTATTGTGACTCCCCATGCAACTCTCCTACTATACTGTATACTATTATGTTGTATAGGTATTCTTTATTCACTTATTTTTTATATAATTGTTTAATGTAATTAAGCACAATTGTGATATTCATGATTTGTATTATATGTTGTTAAATAATTGTTTTGTATTTATGTTATGTTTTGAAGTTGCAAAAATAAATGAAAAAAATGAAATGAAACGTTGCTTTATAGACAACATAGTTATGGAGGAAGGAAGGGACTGATCAATACAAAGGCAGGTTGCTTTGTGTATTTAATACATGACAAGATAGTGGGAGAGGGGAATGGGGACGGTGCCTCCAAGATAACTAAAAGGAACAGAATAAAATGAATGTGCTCCTTATAGGTGGTTTGCCCCCATAACTAAGGCTACACCACTTTATGCCTGCACAGTGGCGAAGCTTGATCTGAGAGGGGAGAGGGGAGGGGGATGCATATTAATTATTGTGGACCCCTCTTTGCATTTATTTATGTTTACAAATTTGTTTCTATGATTTATTTTAAGTTATTTCGATTTAAATTGTTTGTATATCATAATTATTTTTTGGGTTCATTTTGTATTCATTCATTTATTGATTGACTTTTTTAGGGGACCCCTTATCCGTAGCTTCGCTACTGTCCTATAGCTTATATATTGCCATTATCACCCGTTATGTAAAGATGTGGCTTTCATTTTTTCCGAGGTCATCTATCTCCTATTTGAAGAGCTAAGTTTCAAAAGGCGCTAAATCCACTTTCCATAAATGTAATTTATTAAGCTACGTAGCTATCCAGAAATCCTAATATTATGACAAATTACACAATCAAAATAAAACAATAACCATTCAATTTTCATATTCCTATAGACGTCTGTACAAATTTGTACGTAGAAACTTACTTCATATCCAAAGTTGAAAAAAGTGGATTTAGCGCCTTACGGAATGAAGCTCTCCATTTGCTTTCAAGATCAAATGTGACCTTACACCACAAAACGACCAATAAGTCTGGAAAAATGATTATGCTGATTTTTACATGACATCACAGTAGAATTCATTACCTTTAAAATGGTATATAATTTATCATATTCAGACAAGGCAAACCTTCTGAGAATGATCGCCAAAGATTTGGAAAATGGCTGACGCAGTTTTAAAACAAGGGAGAAACGGGCCACTTCAAAGATCGGCATCCATTCAAGTGCTGTAATCTGATCATTTTTATTCAATGAAAAAGCATACTTAAACATGATTTCTGACGATCAAAATTTCATAGAAGGTAGATAAAGATACCTTCATTCAGGAAATACAACAATCCTGAATCTCATATTTTTAACCAAATTTTACTATTTCAGCTAATAACAGAGAAACTATATCCGCGACATAACGGTCGTTTTGTGGTGTAAGGTCACAAATCACACCTCCCTTTTCACTCTCTAAGCTCTCTACATTAGCAGACAATTTTTTAATGCAAGAAAGGTTGTAAAGAACCATGAATAGCAGACCCATTAGCAGTAAATTTGAGCATAATTGCTACATTTTTTTTTCAAACCATTTGAACGCAAGGTCGTCTAACTGAAGTATTGTAGTTGATGTGTGCTATTTTTTTGAATTCGAGATACAAAGACCCTTTTTATCAAAAACATCAATAGATCGGAAAAACACACCACCGTACAATCGAGTCTCCGCTCCTTTTTTAATAAACTATATCGATACACTGTAACGTACAAAATAAGCAACATTTTATTCTTCGCCACTAACCCCTAAAATAGATCAAAACGCAATTACGAGTCTTTTGAAAGAATCACCTCTTTTATGTAATTTTCCAGGTCATATCATATAAATCGATCGGAAGTGCGACAAAGAGAAAGTGTTGAGTTATTAATAATATTAAAGGGTAGAGAATTTTTAAAAGAAGTTTTTTTTTTTATAAAGGCCTATCAATTTCAAAGTTAAATGTCGAGAAAAAGATGCATTTTATGTAAATTATATTAACTGAATATTTTAGGGCACAGATCAATGTTCAAATTTAATTAATATTAATTTCGTGTCCCTTTTTTAGAAACATAACAAGGTGGAAGTAAATTGCAATGGACAACCAGGGGGCACTACCTCATTTTAACAAATATATATTTTAAAAACATGAACATAGAATAAGAAACACTTTATTCTAAATCGTACCCAAAAAAGACCAAAACTTGATCAAAAGTCTTTTGAAGTAACCTTTTTGTTGGTGTTACTGTCAAAGTTATATTGGCATAATTCCATCGGAAGAGGGACAAAGCGCAAGAGTTGGTACATATTAATAATGTGTATGCATATTGTATTATTTACCAAGAAGTTTATTTTGTCGAGAGGAAAGTGTCGATTAATAATAACGTTCAGGACTTGTGATGTTTTCACTAAAATGAGTATACTTTATTTGTCTTTAGTGAAAACTTAGCTTTCAGAAGAAAAAAATGATGAAAACGAGGATTTGTTGTATATTCGTATGGTTCTATCAACCAAATGGCAAAACATAACATTTCTGTTGATGTTTTAATCACGTTTAGGGATGATGATATTCCCATTTAATAGGCATATGTATGTTTTACATTTAATTGAACGTTTACACAGTATTTGAAAGAGCTTTCTTCCAAAAGGCGCTATATCCACTTTTTCTACTTTCGAGGAAAACAGGTTTCTTTGTCCAACTTTGTACACGTACACTTTGAACTCTCTATATTTTGATTTTGAGTGAGTAATTTGTCGTAAAATGTGGATTCCTAAATAGCTACGTAGCTTATACATGTAGATATATCGTTAACTCAATTTGTAGAGAAAGTGGATTTAGCGCCTTTTGGAACCGAGCTCTTCAATTTTCATGAAACACCATCTCCTACACAAATGGCTGCTTTGGAAAAGCTGCCTCCAAAACAGATTTTAATATTTAGCTTTTATCATTGAACAGCCGTTCGGAGCCAAAGGCCCAAAACATCATATTTCAATTATCATATGCAGAACTGTCAACCTAGCAAAACAGACGAAAGGAACACAGGTGACCAAAAAAAGTAATTACAATTATTTGCAATACGCAACGAATATTTAAAGAACTGTTGATGTCTAAAGTGCAGTAGCAAAGGCAATGTTTTGTTCAATGAGACAGGTCATCATGAGTGTTGATGTTTCAATACATAATTTCAATGCATCCTGTGCATATCCAATTATCATGAAATCGGAAGATCATGTCATACATTGTACGTTACATTCGCCATAAATGGTGTTTACAATGGTCGAAAATTAGTGAAAAAAGGAATTTTACATGAAAAAAGGGAATGCCGTAATTATGCTAAACAAATTATAATTATGGCAAAAAAGCGAATGTTAACAGCTCTGCATTACGTACGTAAAACTGTGCCCAGTCATCTGCAAAATGACAACAATTAAATGCCCGTAACATTTTCTTCGAAAAGTTTATTACGTATATAAATCGAATTATATCGACGTGACGCAAGTCGGTATAAGGGCAAGGTTGTAACACAAATCAATGTGTTTTTGTTTTGCCAGTGTCAACCAAGTTCAGGGAGGTGGTTGATTTTCGCTTGGTTTTTCAAATAATTGGATCATTACTACGTGATGCATGGAACTTTGGGTGCGTCGTTTGGCATGTTTGGAGCACACCTCCAGGTCTACCTCCAGGTCGATAATGAATATTCATATCGTGACGTCACGCAACTTCACTAGGATTAGGGTTTGGAGTTTGAGGGTTATAATTACAATGAGACCATACTGACCATCAGCGGTTTACGTGGCTTACTGGTCACGCTGTGGACTTCAACACTTGGTAACATGGGTTCAAATCCTCTCTTATGACTCTTCTTTTCTTTTGACATAATTACATGGTGAGTAGCCGTTCATTTTAGTAAATGTATCCTGCAGAGTTTTCACTATCGACCTGGAGGTGTGCTCCAAACTACGCACCCTGGAAGTTTCATGTCCCCAACTCAAAACTTGACCACCGACCGAACCCTATACTTTCAACTCCTATCATTATCATAATTCAGTTCTCTAAAATAATGCTGATCTTACTACTATAGAAGACAAACTAAAGTGAGTAGACACAATGAGTGTAGAGCAATGAGTGTAGCGCGACACAGAGACGGGTGCGGTCCCAATGAGAGGAGGGTATATCGCTTGTAACAAAAATAAATACAGATTGGGATAATTGTATGTTTTCGTAATTAAGTGGTCTTTAAAAAATGGGGGTCGGGTGGGGGGGGGGGGGGGGGGGGGGTTGGAGTAAGTATAATGATTAGGACTTGGTATGTGAGCGTTTGGTACTTTTCCCCCGATACCCCTTTTCTACGGCACTCCAACCAAGTATATAGCTGCACATGCTTTATTGAAGAAAACTTTGCTAATTATTGAGTGGTGGAAATGTTTATTATCATTGAGAGAAAAATACAAATATCGCCGTCAAATGCGAGTCGCACCGAGTCCGTTCTTATATCGATTGTTTGGTATTTCAGTGACATGACTTTCGTCTGCATCTTTCCTGTTTTTTGGATAATTTGCTTGGGCCGTGGTATATTTAATTGCAGAGGCGTAGCCGAGCCTAGGCTCCTTGGACATGTTGGAGGCGAACATCCTATGTACTGTACATTTACGCTCCGTTTCGCATCATTATCGAAACACACATGACACAGTTGGTCAATTCATTGCTGCACGATTGGCATAATTCCGCAAGCCATTTGTTATAATGGCTTGCTGATCTCTACCAACGGGTACCGTAGCTATGCCAGTCTTCATGAATAACACACCGAATTGAAGGAATAATTATTGAAGTTTTTTACATCCTTACATTTTTCTTTTTTCCATAAATGAAAAAAAGAATGTTACATTCAAATAATTTTCCACGGAAAATAAATAGCCATAGGACTACAATAACGTAAAACGTTAAAAGGCTGGATATATATACGGTATATAAGTCTAAACATATTTACAATGTTCACGCATTGATTGGGCGGAAACGACATGTAGCTTGCTGCAAGTATGCTCCCTCGGGAGTTGAAGTGAAGGTGGCAACAAAATAATAATGGCTGTCTGACATGTTAGCAGGTTATGTATGTCTTGCTGCTTGCTTAGCATTTTCGCTTTGGCGCTTTAAAAAAACTCCCTACAAAGTTCGACCTTCATACATCATTCTGATATTGATTCTAGACTCAAACCACAATCACATCAATATGTCCAGGGCTTTTGGTTAAGGTTTTGACAGGAATTAAGTGGCGAGGAAAAAATGACCATGATGGTTGGGTAATGACAGGCCGGCAATTAACTACAAAACCGTACTATTCTTCTTTGGTGTTGAGGTTTGAAGCTTCAGCTTATGTGCCCCTCTTTATTTCGCCATGAAAATCCAGTATAGTCTTCTTACACTATACTATACAGATTATTTATAAACTTGTATAAGGGGGGGGGGGGGGGGGGTTCCCAATCATTAATATAATAGTTGGAAAATGATGTGTTCACAAATTTAACTAAAATTTGCCTGCTGAATGTCGACCTTCATCATTAAAGGCAATCGTGCCGAAACCATATCGATCGGGCTTGGTCAGAGTTTATATTATTGGATGTAGGAAGGGGAAGCAAATAAATATTTATATGATGGTTTGGAAATAGCAAGTGGTCAGCCAAACAGAATCCTACTTTGAATTTCGACCTTCAACATACAATAATTGATTCTAGGTTCTTACAATCATGTCAATTCGCCTAAAAATGGGGCCATGGTTAGAGCCAGGTCAAGCAAGTATAGGCAGTTATAGTAGGGAGGGGTGGGTGGTATAATTGTCATGAGTGGATGGGACATTGACAAGCTGACAGCCAAACAAATAAAAATCTGTTTTGAAAAATGTTGACCATCAAAATGAAGCTAGATTTTTCTGGTGTGGCTACCGGGGGGGGGGGGGGGGGGGGGGGGTGTGCAGCAAAAGTTTGGCCATACAAAATAACAAACATAATTGAGGACAATTTGTGCTGTAAAGACGAATAAATACATATGGTGCGCCCTCAATCATTCGCTACCGTTCATTAACGCTCTTGAGATGAATGATTATCAATGATAGATATCGTCATACTAAAGGGGCATTTAAACAAAATATAACCCTATTTTATTATTCTCTTACCAGAAGCCAAACAACATGGTAGAAGAGAAATGTGGAAACTCCAAGCCGCAATCATGTCAATTCGGCCAGGGGCATGGCGGTAATAATGGTATTAATCATGTAATCCATTTGGTGGACACTGAACACTGACTTATTCACACAATTCGGCTTATTTAACCATCACAACAATGAAAACTTACTCCAAAGAGTCTCACCACGATCATCATGTCCATTGCCTATAGTCCTAGTTGACCATGGTCAACCCAGAATTGTGGAAATGATGTCAAATATTCATATTCTGAATAGGTGTCGGTAAAACAAAACAATGAAGGACTGACAACCAAACAAATATCTGTTTTCAAAATTCGACCTTCATCAAAATAATGACAACTTGTTGTGGCAAAAATCTATATAGAATTACACCCACAAGTGTATTAATGCAGCCAGTGGCGTGGTCACATCTGTTTTGTACAGATTGACAATTAATCCCATGGTAGTCGGGCAGTGACCGGTTGGCAATCAAACAACACTCTGCTATCAAAATTGACCATCATCAAATTTGATAAAATATTCTAGAGATTCTTACCACGATTATGTAAATTCACCAAGCGGCATGGTCAAAGAGGAAGAGGGAGGGGGGGGGGGGAGATTTTTTCCCCCACGATGTTCGCCCAATGACAGGTTGACATCCAGAAAATTTGCTTCCAACAAATTCGTCCTTCTTCAAACGATGACCGATTCTAGAGATACTTACCAAAATTATTGTGCACATTCATTAACGCTTTTAAAGGTATTTTAATGCAAAACAATGCACAACAAATCTCTGTCCGAGATTCGAAAGCGGGGTATCATGTCTTGAGCACCATTATGGAACTACCGGTACTATTTAACTTGCCCCAATACACCTAGTATATGCAACTCTGTTAATGGCAAACGTGGCAATAAAACTAATCTCTGGCACAGATTTGATTGCGAGGTGTCACGAGTACCACTATTGTAAATGGCAAACATGGCATATCTTAATAAATCTTTTGATCAAAATCGGTTCAGAAACGGCTGAAATATTAATAAATATATCCGATCGGAATAAATCTGGACCCCGGATTTATTCGATGATTTTTCAAAATCTTTTAAAAATGCTTAAACTTTTTCAAAAATTTTCAAAAGAAGTTTTTAAATAGTTGTTGATGATCTCTCTATTTAATCATTATTTCAACAAAAAATCACATGCATACTTTTGTATGAAAACTGGTTGAAACATATGCTTTTTTTAGAGAGCGCCCTCTTGTGTTTTAATGGCTCCTTTTGAATGATAACAGGCTTTTTACTTAGTCGTTTGTAATTTTCTGTACATTTCGAGCATGGTGGAGTTATAAATATAGTTTGTAATGTTATTGTGCAGGTTTTGGTTACTAAAGCTCAGCCTTTCCAAAACTGTACTGCATAAGATAATCACTTGTCTTGCGAAGTTAACGAAAGAAAAACTTTTTTCATTTTCCACGCGAGACAGGTGATAATCGTCTGCATTACAGTTCATCCGCGATGAATAATATCTTCCGTATTACCATTATCGTTATTACCTCCGCCAACGAAGTTGGAGGAGGTTATGTTTTCGGTCCCGTTTGTTCGTCACCTGTCTCCTGAGCACAATTTGACAGATATCCCAACCAATTTTTTCGTAGAAGCTTCGTGTTCATCTAGATTAGAACCCACTAAATGTTCAAGGTCAACAGTCAAAGGGCAAGTTCAGGGTCACGCAAACATCAAAATTCGAGTGTTGGCGGAGGTATGCACTCCTTGAGTGCACTGCGTCTAGTTATGAATCGAATGACACCTATGGGGTGTTTCACAAAAATCATACGTTGAACCTAACTCTAAGTTGGACCTAACTTTTATGGAAAGCCATTTGTAGCCTTAGAATAAAACATATTCAAAAGCAAGAATGCAAGTATTTTAGACTATCTTAAATTTAACATCAAGAACATGGAATCTCCTTGATAATAGAAAAAATCATTATGATTTTAATCAACATTTTATGTCTTTTAAAAGAACCGTTTCAACAATATTTCAAAGTAACTAATTGCTTTCCATACTTGTTAAGTCCAACTTAGAGTTAAGTTCAACTTAGGATCTTTGTGAAACAACCCCCCCCCCCCCCCCTGTCCTGTCTGTTGTGCGGGGCATAATGACACACTCTATACTATCTACAAGCATCAGGATTGCATCGTAACGCACTATACTTCAGGCAAGGGGCACAATTGCCCCAAAAGTCTTGCCCTCCTCGACGTGTGCCCCCTTTACCCGTGAAGGATTAAGAACACCATTGCATGATACAACATTATGTGCATTTCAACAAGTTACTTACATATCAATGTTATGTTTTTATAGCATAACCTACGGCATCGTTGTATTATACATGAACAAAGCAAAAAGGGTTTCTCCGAGATTCGAACCCGAGACCCCAGGTAGCTAGACCAGTGCTCTACCGACTGAGCCAGAAAGCCCATCTGACGGTTTTTCATCCCCGAAACCATTTATAAGTTATTCTTACTATTTTCTCTATAGATTATAAGCTTCAATTGCAAATATCTTTAATTGACAACACATGGAAATAGACGGTATGACATTATTGTGCAACACGGAAATAGACGGTATGACATTATTGTGCAACACGGAAATAGACGGTATGACATTATTGTGCAACACGGAAATAGACGGTATGACATTATTGTGCAACACGGAAATAGACGGTATGACATTATTGTGCAACACGGAAATAGACGGTATGACATTATTGTGCAACACGGAAATAGACGGTATGACATTATTGTGCAACACGGAAATAGACGGTATGACATTATTGTGCAACACGGAAATAGACGGTATGACATTATTGTGCAACACGGAAATAGACGGTATGACATTATTGTGCAACACGGAAATAGACGGTATGACATTATTGTGCAACACGGAAATAGACGGTATGACATTATTGTGCAACACGGAAATAGACGGTATGACATTATTGTGCAACACGGAAATAGACGGTATGACATTATTGTGCAACACGGAAATAGACGGTATGACATTATTGTGCAACACGGAAATAGACGGTATGACATTATTGTGCAACACGGAAATAGACGGTATGACATTATTGTGCAACACGGAAATAGACGGTATGACATTATTGTGCAACACGGAAATAGACGGTATGACATTATTGTGCAACACGGAAATAGACGGTATGACATTATTGTGCAACACGGAAATAGACGGTATGACATTATTGTGCAACACGGAAATAGACGGTATGACATTATTGTGCAACACAACTTTCTACATACAGATCATTATGCTTTTCTGGGAAAAAAAGTGACATTTTACAAGGCATTTCCCCCTCTGTTCCCCCGTTCTCTTGCGTTCTCCATTAAAAACATCGTTACGGAAAGCCGATATACAGTAATCCGCTTAAGTCGCGGGAAATAGCGCTCACTTTCCGTATCAAAGCGTTGCCGCTATTATTTTAATAGCATATTGTGCACATTAACGGCCGTGCTTTTTGCATTGTGTACTATACTAACAATAGCACTTTAATACTTTTTCATACTATAAATTATTTTGTCAAAGGAGCAACAAAATATCAAATGATGTCATTAAGAGAACTATATTCTTGTTTGATTCTTGTTTGTTGCGCTGATAATGGGAAAAGATGTGGAAATGACTGACACTAATGACGTATTGTTAGTTCACACGCAACTTTTGCAAACCCAAATCATTAAAATGGCACTGATAATAAACAATAAGTAAAATACGAGTCATTGCTTGGCTCAACACAGTGACGTGATTGCCATAATATGTTATCATCTGACTTAGTAAAATACCCGTCGTTGATTGGCTAACACAGTCAGGTGATTGCCATATCAGTTTTAACGGTTACATGGCAGATGCACTGTTAACCGCATGGCGCGCGCTGCAAAAGAGATTGTATTATGACGTCACAATGAGAACCAAAGGTATGATTTGTTTTAATACTTATTTCAGTTTCAATGAATATGCATGAATGTGTACATTTTAGCCCCCGGATTTAGTCAGATGATACAACATTAATTTGTTAACCTTGTTGTCGGAAAAATCATGGAATGTTCCCTTGGGATTTTAAATGCTATTTCGTGAAGAAAATAATTCCCTCGACTACGTCTCGGGACTTGTACTCTTCCCGTGCTTTTCACCAGTTAACAACTGTATATGGTTACATTACACGGCAGGTGTTATATTACATGGCGCGCGTTGCAAGAGAGATTATATTATGACGTCACAATGACTTGTCAGCATATCACTTTGAAAAGCCACATTTTCTTATCGAGCTCAGAGAGGCTGAAAGTATAAAGATGTGTTACTTTTGTCATATAATATAACATCTGTTAACTTTGTTGTCGAGAACATCATGGAATGTTCCCTTGGGATTTGAAATGCTTTTTCGTGAAGACCAAAAGTCCCTCAATAGCATTTCAAATTTCTCGGAGAGAAACATTATGTGATATTTCCTCCACCACCAGTTAACAGCTGTATAATATCACATCCTCCCTTATTTCTGTTGAAACCATTGCCAACGGAAACCTGATGGGTCCTTTGTGAACTTTATGACGATTGCACAATCTAACAGGGAATAATAACACGTTCTCGTTTACACGAGCATTGTATCGTATCAAACTGTTTCGTCAACAAAATCATTACAGAGATTCGTAATACAACATTCATATAGTAATCCGTTTGAGCGTGTTAAGCCGCGGTAAATGAATGCTCGCTTCCGGCCGATATTACAAGTTTGCCGCCAATACTTCAATTTTATACACATTTAATAACCGCAGTAACCGCATTACAGTCACGATATACAATAACATACATTAGGATATCATTGGCCAGTCGGCTATTAGCGGTTTTTATTATTCCAAAAGTTAAATGTTTTATGTATACTGACGCCAATTGTTTTTACATTTGTATCACGTACATTTATCTAAAATGGAAATAAACCAAACTATAGAAACAAATCATTTATGTTCGAATTTGCAACAACGAATTTCGCAAAGAAATTAAAAATAACGAAACGAAGGGCAGAAAACATTCCCCATTAGTTATTCACAAAACAAAACAAACACAGTTAACTCCGTTTAATGTTGATGGTAAATGAATCTAAATATTATTTTATTATATTATTTCAAATTCACACCCTAGCGCAAACACAGAGTATCACGTGATGCATTGTCATGTCGACCAATGGTAATTCAATATAATCATTGAATATAAAGAAGAATAATATTGGCATCAAAGTCATATTTTTAGTTAGATTCGTTCAATTAAGAATTTTAATTTTATTATTTCACATGAATCTAAAATTGTTAGTGAATTGTATTTTGAATATTATGCTGGTCGTTAAAACATCACAGCGCATTCACCCGCGTGTGCCGTCCTATTGAGCCGATTATGATGGAATATTATGTATTTTGTATATTTCAACTGATTGTACAAAAAAAGAAAGAAAGTGAAATCCATACTACTAAAAAGATCTAAAATGTAAAGGTTGTTTATGAAACACCGAACCACAACCACAATCTCGTTTTGCACTCGTGGTTGTGCACGTGGTGGCCAGGCGCCTGGAATTCAATGTTCGCTTGTCTGAACAGATCCCGCAGTCTCTCGAGAAACCACCCGAGAGAAATATGGGTTTGAGGAGTAGGTAGTTTGTATTATAATAGTTGTAACCGAATCGCAATTAAACGCAATGTTTTTTTTTTGTATTTTCAACATCACAACCGGGTTGCTAACCAACCATTACGTAACCATCGTGCCTTAGTTGCTGACTCTCAGCCCAGCGCAGACAGAGCCGACTCGACCCGATCCGACTGGTTTTCAACCTGATTAACTCAGTATGTGCTGCCTAAGGACTCCGGTTTTTTCCAGTCAAGTGCCAGTCGGAGGTCATTTGAGGCCGATTCAACATGTTGGATCGGCTCCGACTGAGCGAAACTGACGCTAGCCTGACTGAAAACCAGTCGGATCGGGTCGAGTCGGCTCTGTCTGCGCCGGGCCTAACGGGTACGGTATATAGGCCATCGGTCCTTTCTCACGGCCAATAATGATAGCATAACATTACGTATTAAACAATTGAGTATAAACATTGATAATTATAAAACCAGGTATGACCGACAATTGTATAAATAAAGAATTGTATAAAAACCGACCCACAACCACAATCTCGCCTTGCGCTCGTCATGGTCGTGGTTGCGATGTCCAACGGCGGGGAATTCCATATTCTCCCGGCCTGTCAGAGCATTGCTTGTCAGGCAAGGCCGCTCTCTCGAGAAAGCTGCTGCAGCACTCGACAGGAAGATGGGTTTCAAAAGGAGGAAGTGAACACGAAGATGAGTTTCTGAAGTGGGATGCAAGTATGTAGATGTGTTTAAGGAGCGTGATGATGCGTTTTAAAGGTAATATTTCATTATACTTTCGTTATCTATAATGGAATGGCATAGCATCTTGTCGATGAGGTCTTGAGCACGAATATTAAGTTTTGTTTGAAGGAGCAGGCAAGTAAATGCGGGTGTGTTTAAGGAGTCTGATGCACTAAATCCACTTTCCATAACAATTGAGTTAACGATATATCTACATGTATAATATACGTAGCTATCTAGGAATCCACATTTTATGACAAATAACTCACTCAAAATAAAAAAATATAGAAAGTTCAATTTTCATATTCCCATTGGCACGTGTACAAAGTGGGACAAATAAACCTGTTTGCCTCGGAAGTTGAAAAAGTGGATTTAGCGCCTTTTGGCTGAAAGCTCTTCATAATTATGATCACATTGGTATGTCCCTGGGGAAGGCATGAAAGGGGAGAGGTGGGCGGGGTTAAACAAATTTCATCCGGCTATCATCCTTACCGTCTCATCCGCTACGGCCTATTCCTAAACAAAAGCAACACAAAACTAATCGCCCAACAATGCGACGATTTTGTCAAAAAACAAAATACATTTCTTCCTCCGAAAAAAAGATAATTTTGCCCTAAATCCTAAATTAAGGGTATCATATCGAATATGAGATTTTGTTAGCCCTTATACATGTTATATGCATATTTGTTTCCAAGGGGGGGGGGGGCTTTAACAATCCTCGCACCCTGCCTCCAGAATGATCGTGCTCTTAAATGTGATTTTTTTTTTTAAATTAGTGTACAAACCTCCCATAACAGCTTTAAGCACATGCTTGCAAGTATGCAAATGAGTTTGTGAGAGAAGTTGTGGTAGACCGTGCTGCTCTTATTCAAACACAAGGCGACAGGACGTATTGCATGACCCATTTATATATGGAAAACGCGATAAAAACTTGCAATAACATTTTGATAGTAATATTATATTTGACATTGAACGCTGAAATGCATGTTTATAAAAGAGGCGTATAATTAGTATCTTCAATTAAAGGGAAGGGGGGGGGGCACGAGAAACATCCGATAGCTAGGAATGTCTACTTATTTAAAACTAAATAGCAGCTTTTGAGAACCTCTAAAGACTAAAATAACAAGATTCGCATGTACTATCGACGATGAAGAAGAATATACCATACAATAGCCGTGTCAATGGGCCTTATTCTAAAATTTGCATTCATTGGAATGGATTGTATCGATAAGCCGGATAAAGAACCAAAAGCTCACGCGTATAAGTATGAGTAAATGGGACTCTTCAATATTTAAATGATTGGCGAGTGTGTCTATGTGATTACTTATCTATCAGAGAACATAATGTAATATGTTTTGTTTCAACCTCGAAAAACAGTGTTCATGCAATAAAATAATACAATTTCTTTTATAATGCAGCTAATTTTCAAAAGCTCCAAAAGCTGTCTGTCGCCTTTAAAGATGACGGGTTAGAAGCATATAGGTGAATTTTTAAGAGGTGTGCTTAAGCGTCAGGTGTTGCCCTTATTCAAACAAAAGGCAGTAGAAAATATCGTAAAGCCCATTAGCAAGGGAGTTAAAACGTGCAAGTACATTATTGGCAATGCTATATTTATTTGACATTAACCTAGGCTGTAAAGTGTCGCCTCGCCTGCTTAAAGGTAGTTCAGATTCGTCAAATGAGATGCGCGGCGCCATCTTGCATACGCGTTGCGCACGGTGCGTAATGCACGTTAGCTCAGTGTCATGCGGTGCGCGCAAACTAACCCAGTTCAAAATGGCGACCCACTATGTAGCATCCCCACGCTTGATGCCCTTTAACTATGAAAGGGCATGAGAGAAGGGGTAAATTGTAACACAAAGACCCTATATGGCCGGTATTCTACTAAATTTATCAACTTAGGCGAGACTAAAAAAGACAAAAATTCCCAGTAACCAGTTAAACCAGTACAGACAAAGGGAATTTAACAATCACATTGAACATGTCTCTAGTTATATACTGTCCTTTTAGTCAGAGGCTACAATATAACTGGTGACTTGTAAAACAATGTCATTGGAATGTTAGTCCGAAGAGAAACAATAGGGTTTATCTCTAGTGATTCATGACAACAATCAATGTGCTAGTCAATTTCCACTGGGGTGGAATGGTTTGTACTGGTTAGTGGTATTTTATGTCCATTTAGTCCAGCCTAAGTTGATACATTTAGCAGAATACCACCCATTGTGTGTCCAAGTTCAGGTAATTCATGAGATGGGGGTATTTCCTTTGTACCCTTCAACTACAAAACCTTAATATTGATATCACATTGAAGACTGACTATCAAAACATGACTATTTATAATGATAAGTCAATATGTTGGTATGAATAACACATTGTATGATATTGTATTGTAATTAATATCGTAAATAGACAGGGAATAATATAGGGCGAATGAGAGAGAGAGGCGGAGAGAGATAGAGGAACATGTAAAGGGATCTAGTAACTTTGTTGACATGTGTAAAGAGTGATAAATCGTTAATTAAATGTGTATTTCTGTGATCTGATATGTCCAGTGAGTAATGTGTAAACATTTGTTTGCGTTAAATTGATGTTATATTGCCGAGCGCTAACGAAATTACAAAGTGATATTCGCAAACTCAATGCACAGACTTTGAACACAGTTATAACTTTCCAGTGAATAATTAAACATTCCGAACACTTCAATCGTATATATCTTTTGAACGAAAGGGAAATTCGAAAAACAGAAAACTGTTCCATGTTTCCATTGTTAATACGCATACAATAATGTAAGTATATAAGAACCACTATAGAGTTATAAAGTAATTATCGTGTATTTTGATAATGTTACTTGATCCCTTTAAGGGATGGAACAGGGATGAGATGGTGATAAATTGAAAGAGAGAGGAGGCTGGGGGTGGTAAAATAAATGAGTGAAACTAAATGACTACGAATGCCCAATCATACCTAATGTTCCTAGGATAATAATACATTCCGTAAAGTGATATTAATTTGTTTAAGAGCAGAAAAGGGAAAACCCATTATTACTAATGGCAATGTCAATATTATGAAGCAGGCGTACATGATGGATTGTCAGTTGTCACCCATGGGAAATTCTAATTTAATTTAGAGATACTCTAAACTGCTAAATATGTTATACCCATTGAAGGCTTCTCGTGTTCACTATAGCTAGAACACAGTTTGCATAATAGACTCCAAGTGCAAGATCCCATATAGTCATGAAGCCACACAAGATTATTTCTATTTGTATATTCCATATACGTATATGAGGGCAAACTAAGCAACAATACAATATGTTAGTTCTTCCTAACTTAACTTAGTACTATAAAGCATGTACGGTTTAATCAATATGTAACATAAGCAATACCGTAGAACACCATCGACAAGCACCCCCAAGCACCTATACGCATCTTGCTTTTAAAGACGTTTCCTTGAGATTCACCTCCATTATTATTATATTCCTCACCATTATTTGCATTCTTGATTAAAGTTTCCCGTTTGGACAGAGAGCGGGCGCTCTTTAAAAGCAAGATGCATATTGGTGCTTGGGGGTGCTTGACGATGGTGTTCCAGTCATCGTATAACGTCTTGGTCACTTGGTGAGTGGGTTAAACTGAAAATATCATTGTATCAACATGGTCCACCGGTTTGCTGAACAAAATTAGTTTTATATTATCTAATATATTACGCCTATAATAGTATTGCCTTTAGCAAATGCAAACATAGTTTTATCATGTCATGACGTTGAATGACATTGTTATGGTATTAGGGTACATACTGACTCGCATTCACAGAGAAACAGTATTCATTTGATAAAACACACACTCGTGACATTTTAATTAAATATTCAGCATTAATGTATTACGTATGTTCATAAGAGTGAAAAGGAAAACAAAATATTAATTACATTTATTTCAAATAACGCAGCACGGAAACTGGCTTTTTTTCAAATATGATAAGTCAATGTTATTTTGTACAGTCGTTAGATAAATACAACAATACATCATGTACATATAGTATAAACAGTTAAAGGGGTAGTACAGTTTGGGTAAGGCTGAACTTTAGTAGCCAAACCTGGACAGTAACATTATACACTAATAGTTATAACTCCACCATGCTCGAAAGGTATACAAAATTATAAACGACTAAGTAAAAAAGCCCGTTATCATTCAAAAAGAACCATTAAAACACAATACGGCGCTTTCTAAAAAGGCATTGGTTTCAACCATTTTTCATACAAAATTATGCATGTGATGTTTTATTGAAATAATGATTAAATAGAGAGATCATCAACAACTATTTAAAAAACGCTTTTGAAATTTTTTGAAAAAGTGCAAGCATTTTTTAAATTTTTTGAACAAAATCATCTAATTATTTGGGCCCGAAATAATTATCAGATCAGATATATTTATTGATATTTCAGCCGTTTCTGGGTCGATTTTGACCAAATCAAGTTTATTCTGCCATTAAAATTGCATGTTCTCTCAAATTCGACACTCAGTTTTTCATTACCTCACAACAAAATTGTGATGTACAGCGCCCTCTCTACCAAAACTGAACTACCCCTTTAAAATGGATGATATTATAAAGAACCCTAATATATTCCAAGCATATCAAGTGAAATACATTACTAATTATTGCAATATGTGCTTTAGATAAAATGTTAATTTCATGACGTCCATACAAATGATAAATCTTCAAAAAACAAAAAACAAAATATGCACCAAAAGACAGGGAATATACGAGTAAAAGTTCAACATGTCAATATGACTACAGAATACCTGAAAATTGGAGTAGCGTATTCACAAACATACCGTAGATCTCAGAATAGATTTTGATTGAATTATACATGCATCACATGTGTAAACATTATGGACGTAAAATAGAACGGCACATTTGTCAAGACATTCATGTACTGTATTATCAACCTCACGTTTAAACGCCGCTCGCCCAACTTTAATGTGATACAGCTGCGTCACAGACAATAATGAAATTTCATTAAAATCGCTCGGTTGCGGTGCGTAACATTGCATCCACACATGTGGCATGATTTCAAACACAAAAATCATCAGACAAACTTTGCCCTTTTTGGGGGTTGAAATGTTATCTCGGCAGGATTATAGGTGTCGACTTACTATCCAAAACATGGGGTCCCGGTATTCTGAAGTTTGCTAGGAACACAAGCTTGCCTTCTTTTACAAGTTTCCCCATATCCACACGTTTTTTCCCCTTAGGTACAAGTTGTGGGAGGGGAATGAAATACGAAAAATGTCGCGAATGTCCAAAAGCACTGCTATCCCATAATCTGGGTTAGATGTGAAAGTAGTGGTGTACACGTAGATATGCTGTGTGGACTCATGTAACGTAGCTTAAAACAAAGCATCACTTATAGTTAGTAAGATCACCCTCTCTCCGAATACTATCCCCGAACTTACGGTTTACGTATGAACACAACTGCCCGTGACTATAATGGGTAGCTATGAGGCGTGACATCGCATATCCTATCGCAATTTGTGTTGCATTAAACACCGCGCGTATCATGTCTTCTAACTGTTGATATGCATGGGATGAGGGCTCGACGATAACGCTTGACCAGTCCTACTGCCACTGAACTATTAATAGCCAATGTATGGATACATCTTTATGGTTGGGTAGGTAAGTTGCGTGTAGTCTTGCTAGTTGCTACGCTCATAAATCAAGCGTAATCATTCTAGCGTATTGACATCGATGATTGCAATGGAACCACAAAATCATCCGAACGCCACCGTTCTCTAGACAACGCCATGCAGTTGCCGCCATGGGTAAACCTGCATGGTTGAATGAGCAGATGAGTAAGCAGGGCATGGTATGGCTACCCTCTTAAATTAAACATGGATTATTCTAGTATATTGACATCGATGATTTGGAACCAAAGATTAAATTTGTTTCTGTATTTGAGCTGGGCCGGTTTCGATTCCCTTGGTCACGGTCGGTTATAGCAAGAACTTTGTACAGATATCAAATAGGTGTTTCATATCACGTTGTAATTCGAACTGTTGCACACTTGCACACCTTGTCGCTATTTGCGTTGAACCACACTCTGACACTCCATATAATTATAATGATGTGTGATTTATATCAGTCCCCGACACGAGATATGGCCCTTAACTCCCTCAATACTATTGATTTCTTGTGCATAAAATGCAGCCTCCCTATACCACCGCTAGATTATTTTCGGAACTAGTCTTTAATGTGTTCCGAGGAAATCACACGATATGAATCATTGTACATCTCTGCAAGCAGTAGATTGATAGTTGTACGAACGATTATCTGTCACGATTTAGATAAATTGTTACCATTATAATATCCACCTGTTAATTCAGAATATTTGATTTCCCTGAAGCATACGTATCAAATTACTTATGTAAGATATGGCTCGTATTGCGAGCAACAATTGAAAACAAAACCTCTTACAAAACATTATACAAGTAGAATAATGGTTATACGACGTCTAGGAGTATATTACTATCATTTAAACCACCCGTTTATGTACAATCGCTAATTTCCATACATACCTGACTATATATCAGAGCGCTGACATGGGATATGGCTCTTATAATAAGGATAATTGCGAAATAAAGTGTTATAAATATCTGCAAGTAGAATAATTTGTTATTAAAAGAGCCGATATCTGTCGCAATCTCCAAAAACCCGCCAGTGGAGTGCACTCCCAGTACAGTGCCACATTAATTTGAGGCCACAGCTACATTGGTTTTTTTTTCTGGGGGGGGGGGGCGGGGGGTTGAAAGGAATGTATTGAAAGCAAATACCCTACGCCTGTAGATTAGGGGGCGTACATACAATAGAGCCACCGCAAACAATACAATGGGCATGGTCTAGTACTCTATTTTGCGTGCATGCTCGGCAATGGCGTCCAGGCAGAAGCTGCATCGCAATAGTTTGGCATGTTAGGAGTTAAATCCACCTGTTATTATAACATCTTGGTTTTCCGCGTTTGTATAACGTATCAGATTATTTTGGGATATGTGTCTCTACTATTCGTGTTAATTAGTAACACATTCTAAAACAAATATTTTGGGTAAATCGTGGTAAGCCCCACAACTGTATAATATTGTAATTTAAGCCGTCACTGGAGTCTATCTCTATATTATCTCAGGAGAAATTAGTACTATAATTAGTCACTGACACAATCGTAAATATAGTTTTAACAAAAGGGAAACTTGCAAAGCCAGAACCTGTTGAACGCTTCTATTGGTAATATGGATACAACACGGTATGAGAGAACCCCTAGAATTCGAATGTCGTTTTGTGGATTTAGACAATGTTACTAGATCACGTAAACTCAAAGTGTTAATATAGTGTACAATCGTGTACAAAGTCATTGAAATGAGTTAGTGAATATCACTTTGCATTGTTGCTCATCACTCGGCCATATAACATCCATTTAAAGGGATAGTTGAGTTCTGGTAAGGAGAGTACAGTTTTAGTGAAACTGAATTTTAGTAACCAAAACCTGCATCATTACATTACAAACTAATAGTTATAACTAGAAAGGAACACAAAATTACAAATGACGTAGTAAAGATCATGTTATCATTCAAAAAGAGCCGTTAAAACGTAAGAGGGCGCTCTCTAAACACTCATCGGTTTCAACCATTTTGAATAAAATATTGTGCATGTGATGCTTTGTTGAAATAGTGATTAGATAGAGAAATAACCAACAACTATTTAAATACCTATTTTATAACTTTTTGAAAAGAGGAAGCATTTTTTTGAATTTTTAACGGCTGGTTCAAAATTCTCTAATAAACCCGGGGCCCCGGGTTTATTACAAATTGTTATATTTATGGATATTTCAACCGTTTCTGAACCGATTTTGATCAAACAAAGATGATTTTATTGTTTAAATATTATGCTCTTTCAAATTTTACACTCAGTTTTTCATTACCTCACAAACCAATTAAGTAGTCTAGCGCCCTCTCTACCAAAACTCAACTTTCCCTTTAACTTGAAATGTTCACACAATACGCAGTGGACATATCGGATAACAACAGTATACATTGTATCAACCGTTCATCACTTCGCGCATATCAACAAAGTTAATAAATCCCTTTAATTGGTAACACATTGGGTAATGCCTGGTACGCCCACAACTGTTTATATTGTAATTCAAGCCGTCACTGGAGTCTCTCTCTATATTATCTCAGGAGAAATTAGTACTTTAATTAGTAACTGACGCCATGGAAGGGATATCTGCTATTACAATTTATATGATTAATGGATCTTTATTTTTAATGAGGACAGTTATCTGTCGCCAGTTATATTCCCTTCAATATTTTACAACCACCTGCGCACTTCTATAGTATAATTCCTCTAATACGGGCTTACCTTAAATTCTACACACAGTTATATGAATTGTGTAATTACTCATTACGGTGGAAATGATGGTACAAGCAAATTCCTTGCTGCCAAATTACTTGCAAAAAACACAATTAAGAAATCGTAGTTGTGTTCTTCGGCTGTATTGCATCTAATTTATAGCTCTAATAACTTTATTGAACTATATTCCCTTGTAACAGTATACGTCTACCATTATTCTTATTACAGGCCTCTGTTGAATCTTACACGCAGTAATTATGTTTGTATATAGTTACTCGTCTATACTGTAGAAACCACTGCTCTTGACTCCCTAATTAACTAACCTGTCTATATAGACCACGCGCTGAATCTAAAGACCCCATTTTCTGTATCCCTTGGGTGGTGTTTATAAACAAGGTGGACTCTACTAAAAATGTTTTTGGCTGTCAAATGAATATTGTGGAAAACAGCAAGAAAAAAACCCCGAGCTTTACATTTTGTATTTATTGCATTCAATGTATAGCTTTAATGAACCCTTTTCCCCTGTACACGTCTATTATTATTATTATAATACCATGAATACATGATTACATTATGTTTCTATTGTTACTCGTCACAGCAAAAATAAACTAATAATTTATCGCTGGCAAAGTAATAATTACGAAAAAACAGAGATATGAAACCATATGGCTGTGTGTACTTTGGTGTATTGCAATCCAATTAATAGCGGTAAGACATTTTCATTAATTGTACCCATGCGGCCACATATTATCATTATTCCTGTACATGCTTACATCATGCAGTACATGTTAAAGTCATACCTGTAAAGTGTCGAAATACACGAAAATTACTTGGAGCTTCCTCGTTTCTCTTCTACCGTGTTGTTTAGCTTATGGTAAGAGAAGAATAAAATAGGGTTTGATTTTTTTCAAATGTCCCTTTAGTATGAAGATAATTATCATTGAAAATCATTATTTGAAAAGCGTTAATCAACGCAATTGAAAAAAAGTACAATTGTTGTAGCTAAACGCGTCCACATTGCAGCACGCGTGGGAACATTCCGGAGATTGAACTTTGAACCCAGCGAGCACAAATTCCATGAATTCTATACTACGTCTGTAATCATACACGGGTGCGAATATCTCAAACGGCTGATTATTACTGTGACAAATGTATGGCAGACCATCAATATTCGGTGATAAAATATGAACTCAATATTCGTTTTTTTCACTAGGTAAACAGTGTTCGTTTTCTTTCAAACTTTCACAAATCTTTCAATTGTATTTTACAATGATATTGATATAGGATTGAAGTCTCAAATGTCATTTTGTGCAATATCTGACACTTTACAGGTATCACTTTAACACAAAAGAAGGAATTTCCTCTCATGTGTTATGTTTTTTTTAACAATAATTTAGAGGGTTTCTGCCTTGTGCCGAATGCATAACGGAAGGACACACGGTGGGGAATCGAGCCCATGACCCTCAAATTGAATTTTAAACCGGAACCACTATACCACGACACTTATCTACATTTTGATTTGGAAGCATGGATTCGATGCACACATATTCAATTCGTTATATGTGAGTGTTATGTCTATTGTGTGTGGATGTTTATATAACATGTGTGTACGAACAAAAAGGCGGGTGGGTGCGTTTGTGGCTGAATGTTTGTGTGTGCACCTGTAAATATGTATTTATGTGCATTATTTGAATATACGTGTGTGCGCATCATTCGAGTCTATGTATTTGTGACTGAATGACTGAATTATACTCTCAAAGCAATAAGTATGAACTGCTTGGACAGCGAAAGGCGGCCAGCAAACTTTAATGTTTAATCAGGCGAAATAAACATATCGATCTGAACTCTCGATCAAGCTGAAGTAATTTCATATGTCAGTTTGTTGATTCATGGTCCCTCCATATAGAGAAAATTTCAATTGCAAAAGGCCATTAGTCAATCTTTTGTAACAAAAAGTGATATCGGGAAGGGTGATGACGTTTGTATTCCATAATTATAATGATAATAATAACAATAATGAGAGTAATTATACTTATAATATACTACTATTCGACTACTACTACTAATACTACTACTACTACTACTACTACTACTACTACTACTACTACTACTACTACTACTACTACTACTACTACTACTACTACTAGTACTACTACTACTACTACTACTACTACTACTACTACTACTTCTTCTACTACTACTACTACTACTACTACTACTACTACTACTACTACTACTACTACTACTACTACTACTACATAATAATAATAATACTACTACTACTTTTACCTATTAACGTAGTCTCACTAGCCATTAGTCAAGAATAATTATTGTTACCAAATAACAAATTAGAAATACGATCAGTATAATAATGTTATTAAACTACTGTTATATGAATGCATATAAGGAGACATAATTATATAACCCGTTTCCTCTTAAAGTCAACAACGCGGACGTTACGCCCTTTTGTAACAAAACGACCCCCTACAATCTATAACAGCGCTTCGTCTATGCCGTCCTATTGTCCCAGATAACACGCGTGTGAGTGACCCAGATTAAAAGAACGTTAAACTGATTATCGAACGAAATTGTCCAGTCACTTCCACTGGCGTAGCTACGGGAGGGCAAGGTGGTGTGTGTGTGTGTGTGTGGGGGGGGGGGGGGGGGGGGTGGTAGATAAAGGGGAAGGGTTCATCAAAGGAGCGTCGACTTTTACAAATGGGAGAGCTATTAAATTGCCCCTCCTTTCTGGCAAAATAGCGAGGACAAACAACATTATTTTATTTTATCATTGTAGTTAAGTCACCTTCACCAACATTGATAGCGAAATATGGACAATGTTAGTGAAAGAGTAAAGGGCGTCGCCGATTCATCAAAGAGTTGACCACAATTCTTGGAAAATAGTAAACAATTTTTGTTGGTACAGCTTTAGTATATCAGCATAATATTTGCTTAGCAACTTATACTGACGTAATTACAGGATTCTGAACGGATACTATGGGCGTCGCCTTCCTCACAAAATGGAAAATCGAGTAGCCCCTGTTTATTTCAAAACACAAAACCAAAACATCAACATGATTAATATTCTATTTGATCAATTTAGTCAATTCACTTCTCTTAGCGTAGTTAGGGTGTACTAAACTTTAAACCAGTTTTTTTACTTTTGTTAGATGTTGTTTATGGTTTTGTAAACATGTGAAAGGAGCATTTCTATTTTATAGGGCAATACAATCAATAAGTTTTTCATCGTTAATCAGGTCGAATTTTCCATTTTCTTCTGCATTGCTAACGGGAACAACATCCGGGAGATAAATGCTTGAATAATAGAATGCGTGTGTTTAATTATAAAGAAGCCTTGCGTAAGCAGGTTGAGGGTGTCTTTCCTGTCATCAAAATGTTGTTCACGTGCGCGTATTTTTGGTGGGCCAGTGAAGCGATACAATGACAGATTTCAGTAGCAATTAAATAAATTAATTAAATGTATGTACATTATAGCATCTACGGAATTACAATAGAGTACCGCATGTATACATATAAGAACACTTCTTCCGTTTTACCATCCAAACTACTGAACACATCTTTAATATTTCCCCTATAAATTCCCGTTTAGTTACGCACATTTGGGCGTGGGCCATTGAGAATATTACGTCAAGTTATCTTATGTGTATGAACGCTAGGGGGGGGGGGACAGTTTTGATACATAAAGAGTAAAATTTGTCATATCAAAGTACTTTTTCATTTTAGAACTGAAAATAACGAATGTTTTATTCATGATATCTCATTTAAAATTCCATCCACGCACGTGACATTGAAGTGATATGTATTAAACATTTTTTTTTCCATTAACTATAATCATCAATGCGATTATTGGGACAGAAATCAACATTTGATCAAACACATTTTTCTATTGTTAGCCCGTTGCTTACGGGAACAATGCATGTAATGTATAAAGTATACGGAGATTTCAGAATCTCGAAGGGAAGGGTTTATAATTATTAGCATTCAAATATTAATACAATAACACATGTTAATATCAAAATTATATGGTCGCATGCTCGTTTGAAATTGTCACTTAAACGATAACACTTCCTATATACGTATCCTCTATGTATAGACACTAAATTAATGAAGTACAGTATTAGACAGAGAAGATGCTCCTTTTCTATCATTCCTTTAATCATATTCCGATCAAAATGTAATCTACGCACGCACGTTTGAGTGGGTCATTGAAATTATAACAGCTAAGGTAACCATGTATAGTGTGTCACGCGAAAGGAGGCACAATATTAGGGAGATGATGTTCTTCTTCTGCAGTATTACAAAAATGGATCTTAAATAATGTTTCAATCAAAATTCGATTAACGCAAGTACATTTGAGTGGATAACTGGAGCCATAACAATTTAGGTAACCATGGACATATAAATATATCACAGTGTATAAACGCTAAAGAAAATGCAATATTACATAATAAATGTTCTTCTTTCTTTAGTATTCAGATAACCAAATGTTTCTCTAATATAATATCTCATTTAAAATGTTATTTACGCATGTCATTTGACAGAGTAATTGAAAAGATAAAACTTTAGGTTACTATATAATGGTAATACTCATCCGTGTATAAACGCTAAAATAAATGCAATATAACGTATCATTGTAACGTTCTTCTTTAATTAGTATTCAAATTCCCGAATGATTGTTTAAAGGGATCTAGTAACATTGTCCAAATCCTCAAAATCCAATTGGAATGATAGCGGTTCCCTCATAGCTTGTTGTATTCGTATTAACAATAGAAGCATGGGACTTGTTTTGGTTTTTCGAATTTCCCTTTCGTTCAAAAGATATTTACGATTGAAGTGTTCAGATGTTAAACTATACACTGGATAGTCGTAACCGAGTACAAAGTCAGTGCAATGAGTTAGTGAATTTCACTTTGCATGTTCGCTCATTAATCGGCAATATAACGTCCATTTAACTTGAATTTGTTACACAATACCCAGTGGACATATCATATAACAACAATATAAATTGTATCAACCATTCATCACTTTTTGCACATGTCAACAAAGCTACTATAGATCCCTTTAATATATAATATCTCAATCAAATTCTATCCACGTAAGGCATTTGAGAGAGTAATTTAAGCGATAAAACCTTTAATAGGTTACTATGGTAATAATCATCGTGTATAAAAGCTAAAATGCATTATTACATACTTGTCATAGTAATGTTCATCTTTCTTTAGTATTCAAATGACCGAATGTTCCTCTAATAATATCCCTGGCCAATCGAATTCCATCCACGCAAGATCATCAACTGTATTTAAACATATATACTGTATAAAATATGTCTTCATGTATACCATGACGATCATTATCTATGCATACTTGCTAAACAAATATTAAAGGAGCACATTTTCTTATTTTTAGCGTTCCAAGTTCTCGTACAAATATTGCATTCATAATATCCGAATCAAAATTATATTCACGCGCGTTTCATTAACTGTATTGAAGCATATACACTGTATAAAATACTTCATGTTACCATGACGATCATTATCTATGCATACTTGCTAAACAAATATTGAAGGAACATATTTTCTTATTTTTAGCGTTCCAAGTCCTCGAATATTGCTTTAATAATATCCCAGTCAAAATTATATTCATGCGCGCTTATTTAAGAGACTCACTTCATCAATAGCACTTGAGGTTGTCATGGTAATTATGTATACAAATATACCATGTTTTCTGAAAGATGTGATATTTGTTGTACAATTCAAAAGATGGAATGTTTCTATATTAATATCCAAATCAAAATTGCATTCACGCACGCGCATTTGAGTGGGTTATTGTAACGATAACAATTAAAGGGATCTAGTAACTTTGTTGACATGTGCAAAAAGCGATGAGTGATTGATACATGTTTATTGTTGTTATCTGATATGTCCACTTGGGGTTGTGTGCAAATTTCAAGTAAAATGGACTTTATATGGCCGAGTAATGAGCAAAAATGCAAAGTGACATTCACTAACTCATTGCACTCACTTTGTACACGGTTCTGACGATCCATTGGATAATTCGACATCTTAACACTTCAATCGTGAATATCTTTTTAACGAAAGGGAAATTTGAAAAACCGAAACCTGTCCTATGCTTTTGTTGTTAATAAGAATACAACTAGGTATGAGGGAACCGCTAGCATTTTAATTGGATTTTGTGGATTTGGACAATGTTACTAAGTCCCTTTAAGGTTACCATGGTAATGCATCATCGAAAGCTAGTACAATAAATGGAAGATGATGTCCTTCTTTTCTTAATACCAATCAAAAGACGGAATGAATCTTTAATAATATCCCCATCATAATTCCAGTCAAGCACGCACATTTGAGTGGGTCATTGAAGCGATAGCACTCCTGGTTTCCATGGTTACGTATGGATGAAATTGCTGCCAATCATTCCGCTGCCTCCTTGTATCATCTCACTCATCTTTCACACACGCCGTTTAGTCGTCGTATCAAATGATGTAATTATGACCTAACCATTGATGTTCCGGTGGAAATTTGAGTGTCTTAACCTCCTACTGTGAAATAATGATAAGCGTTTTGTCAAACAATATCTTCTGGTCAGGTGTAACGAAAGTTACGTATGGATACCACTCCACTCCGCTCCATCCGTATGTCATCTCGCCCATCAGTCATACACGACATTTAATCATCGTATCAAATTATGTACTTCTGACTTTAATAACGATGTTCCGGAATAAATTTAAGTGTCTGAACATCATCATGACCGTATTGTGAAAGGTGTTTTGTCAAAATAATGTTGTTTGTATGTGTTTTAAAACGAAAATGTATTATATTGCCAGGCGTCGATGATCGAGTATATGAGTAGGGTTTCAAACTCGTTGGGTAAACATGACATTTCAGGTGTTGAGAAATGCGGTCAGTTTCTAATATTTTTCATTTTAAAATCATGTCCATGAGTCAACTTTGCAACTACTGTACACGCACAAAAAAGTATTTGGTTATTTGAATTATTAGGCAAGGTACGATTATTCACATTTTAGCATTAGGGAATAATATTTTGTCATTTTCCTCGTACTTCGTTGCTTTCCTGTAATAGTCATTCCGAGTATCAATAGTATAGTTAGATAGTTAGAAATAAGAATAAAACGGGCAATCAACAAAGGAGACATTTTACTGGAAGAGGAGAAGCAGCATTATGTACAAAAGATAACTGTCTGTATAATGAAACGAACAAGATATTGGAACCTTTCCCATCGATCGATGCATTTTGCATCAATAAATAAATGGCGAAAAATGTATACTAATGCATTAGGAGCATGTATCTATTTATGTATTTATATATTTATTTCACTAAAATCAGAATCATAGTTGGTATTCAGATCTTATGATACAGCCTTCTTTCCCCGTGTATCAATGATATCCTTTGTAGTTAGATCGATTTTCATTAGGAGGGACAAACTAAAACTGTTAAAAGGTATTGATGTTTAACTGTTTGGAATGAAGTCAATACAATTTTATACTAGTAATGCATGCTCTGAAGAATGAATCTCCCCCCCCCCCCATTTCTTTTCTGCCATGACCGAATTTCCTAATTTTTTTTTCTGTGTGAATTAAACATATTTTCAAGTTTGTTTTACTTGATGATGCTTATCGTTATAAATGGCTTTGTATTCCCAGTCTGTAATTAAAATATGATATTAGATTAATTGAATTAATACACAAAAAAGCGTATACAATGAGTTTGCATATTACCATGAAAGCATTACATTTGATGATTGCTTTTTCATCATACGCGTGGTTTGCGGTTGCACCATGTGAGAGGGGAGGATTGGTGAGTCCTGAAAAGTACTGATTGTATTCTTTCTAGGATAGTCCTAAAAAGGACTGTGGTAGTCCTAGAAAGGACTGTTGGTAGTCCTAGAAAGGACTGTTGGGATAGTCCTGAAAAGGACTGTTGGTATTCTTTCTAGGAGAGTCCTAAAAAGGACTGTTGGTAGTCCTAGAAAGGACTGTTGGTAGTCCTAGAAAGGACTATTGGGATAATCCTGGAAAGGACTGTTGGTATTGTGAGGAGAGGGTGGATGGTAGGAGGGGCTCGACGTTTCGAATAGGTGGATTATCCGTCGTTGACTATCCTTTTTTGTATCGTTTTCGTTATTGAGTGTCATAATGATGCTTAGCAATAAAAGGGAAATTGTATTACTATGTTCGTGATTTTGCTACACCATTAAATGGTGAAGGGAGTTGGCACGCAATTAAGATAATGAAAAACAATACGCTGGACGTGAAATTTATTTAATCAAGCCAATAGAATAAGTTGTTTTTTTTGTTGATAACCTATAGTTATACGACCTGTTACGCATCAATGAGGGTTTTAATATACACGAAACACAAAAAGGACAAAACACGCAATTGATTAAATTTAGAAAAAACTGATTTCCTCATGTCATTTACACCATAATATGTATTGTATTAAACAATAAACCAGTCCTATTATATATCAAACCCTATATACATAAGATGTATTGAGGGTTATTATAGGTTTAAGGAAAACAAATGTTATAGTAAGATAATGAAATATGTTTGTTTTAATGACGTTGTAACACCATATATAAGCTGAAAGGTAGTGATCAGAGAAAAGGGGAAAGATGTTTATAACATAGATTCAATTAAGGTAATGAGTTATGAACATTTCAAAATTGTTCGTAAAACCAAGTATACAACCTTATACGCATCATTGTTATTAATCGTATATAAGAAGAACACGCGTACAATGGATTCAATTCATGTAATGAATTAAGCTAATTTCCATGTTTCTAAGGCCCTATAAAAGCTAAAACGCATTTAAATTTCACTTTATAAGCAGCCACTAAAAAGGATGATAAAACGCATTGAATTCAATGATAATGAACAAACAACCACAATAACAAAACAAAAAAACCGCGAAAGATTTGATTAGGATAATGCGATATTAAAACGAAATCCCATAATGTTTACCGCCTTAGTCAGTAATATTATTGCCATGATGTCGTGATGCCTCGAAATGAAGGAAAGAACGTAGCACCCGCAAAATCAATTAAGATAATGAGTCTTATCTACTCATACATGACGCTATGCACATAATATATAGGCACCGATGATTGCACCTATTGTGTTGATATTAAAGAGGCAGTCCGAAGGGTTTCCATTAAAGGGATTTAGTAACAGTGTCCAAATCCTCAACATCCAATCTCTAATACCTTGTTGTATTAATAATAGCATTATAAGCATGGGACATGATTTGGTTGTTTAAATTTCCCTTTCGTTAAAGAGATATTTACGATTTAAGTGTTCAGATGTTAAACTATCTACTGGATAATCGTAACCGTGTATACATTCAGTGCAATGCGTAAGTGAATTTCACTTTGGATTTTCGCTCATTACTCAGCTGCCATATATAAACATCCATTCAACGTGAAATTGTCACGCATTACTCAGTGGACATATCCGATCACAACAATACACATTCTGTCAATCATTCATTACTTTTTGCACGTGTCAACTAGATCTCTCCTTTACTAAAGTATACACAAACATTGATACTTAATTACTTTACTAACAAAATAATGTCCACGTTATGAGATTGAGTGTAAACTTGTCACAGGATTGATATATAGGGGTGAGGGTTAGTAATACCAATGACAAGGGAGTAATATTCCCCCTTATAAATGTCTCTGCTACGCCCCTAAAGAATGATGGAGCATTGGCAATATTAATTTCGCTGATTACATCTATATTTCTCCTTACATTATAATGATATCGCTCTCATGGATTCGTACTATCCTTGCAAAGCTAATTTATTATACATTTCTAATCAAGCTAATCGTTCATATCATCGTTTTTTCTCCTTTTTCGATACAGCATTGCATTAAAATATGTAGTATTCCGTCTTTGAACGTCATCTACAGTAGATATTAACATGTTGCTCACTCTGCATCACGGATGTGAATATGTCCCAGCTAGCCACCTGACGTCGGGCCGATGTCGGAAGTTGGTTGCCGGATGTCGGCATATCGCCGTTGGCTCGAGGTTAAAATGTCCGCCAGCCCAACATCGTCACGACATCATTTTTGTGATATATTGGCATAACGTCATTTTCCGACAATGGCCCAACATCATGTCATGAAATGATGTTGGGCCATTGTCGGAAAATGACGTTATGCCAATATATCACAAAAATGACGTCGTGACGATGTTGGGCTGGCGGACATTTTAACCTCGAGCCAACGGCGATATGCCGACATCCGGCAACCAACTTCCGACATCGGCCCGACGTCAGGTGGCTAGCTGGGGTATTACATCAAATAAAAGTACAATTTCTTTAAGATTTTCTTAGCGTCATTGTTAGCTCAAGACGATGAAGAAGATCAAACATGTAACGGGGAGAGGGTGGGGGGAGGGGGGGGGGGGGGTAAATTGACCTACCTGTTGTAAAAACTCATCCCATCGTTCATGTCTCGACTTCACTTCAAGGGTGACCCTTGATATACTTCTATGTTTGATTTAAAAAAAACAAATGATGATTGGGGAATCAAACCACACGTATTAAATGGGGACTACAAATTCAGATTATATAATTCATTTGGGTGGAGTCATTTACGTGGAAACAAATACAACGTGACTCAAGTATTCCTTTTGTAAACGCAATCTAACTATTATTGAGTATGTCGAAAATAAATCCATACTTTCTAAGACTCTCCACTTCCGATTGCGATGTAAACATAGAACTATAGGGATAAATAAATGTTGGCTTTCGCTGATGATTTCCTTGGTTCGCTGATGGTTTTACATCCCGACTTACAACGAACACAAGTCGTATGAAATAACCTGATGGTATTGTAGTACTCTGAGGGTTAAACTCGGATGCTGAGAACTGGAAGTAAATATTGATTCAACCAGACGAGAGATTGTATTCGAGGAGGAAATGTTGAAACATAATTATATTAAGTGGGAAGGCGCACGAAATGTGACGGCTGCGCGATGTCACAGTTATTGATTGGGGGAGTGTCGGGGGACGGGTTGGGGGTCATCTTAAACGGGGAAGAATCGTGGAAAATGTTCAGGTGTATTAAAAGAGAACATCATGGACACGTTATTATACAAGTCAAACGGCGTAAACGTTTGACGGTTGCGATGTCACAGGCCATAAATTATTGGGGTGTGTTGGGGAACATGGTATAGGGTCATCTTAGACGGGGTAGAAACGTTCCGTTGTTGGTTGTATTAATATATAACACAGAAACGTATTGTCGAACGGCCAACACATGACTGTGACGGCTGCGATGTCACAGGACAGTATTGATTGGGGGTGTGATGAAGTTGGCGGAGTTATATGTTTTAGAAGTATGATTTAATTTCTGTATTAATACTCGAGGGATCCGATCCTCTAAGCACTGCTTTTCAGTGGATCTCTCCACTGTATATGATTCTAGTTTTCATTTTACTAAGCTAGTTTCATTTTTACACATATACAATTTGTTTTGTTTTGTACAATGTTATGTATTTGATTTTTTGTTTGAAATGGAAAAATAAACTGAAACTGAAACGAAACTGATTATTGTCAAGCTGGCCAGCTGCTGTATTGGAAGAGAAAACTAAGAAACTTAATTACGTTAAGTGAAAATGGCGTAACACACGTGGCGGTTGCTATGGCTAAGATGTCGCCATCAATGATTGGTGTCTGATGGAATATTCATGTAATACTGTTGATTTCATGTGCAACTCTCATTGTATGTCGACCAAAGAGCGAAGTATTGTCAGGCTGGCCGACCAACAATTACTGTATGGACGAAAAACATTGACACTTAAATTATGAGAAAATGGCGTAAGAAATGCGGCGGTTCGTGTGGCTAAACGTTTGCTTTTTTGGGAAAATTCATTGAGTTTATGTCCAACTGTCATAATAGTTTGGTTAAGTGTCGAAAAAAGGGGTAATATTTAGGCTGACAAGCTGTATAGAAAGAGAAAACTTAGAAACCTAATTACATTAAGAAAAAGTAGCGTAAGAAATGTGCTTGCTACGATGAAGCTATATATGATTGATTGGTTGTGTTCGATGGAGCATTCATGTAATTGTACTAAATTTATGTGCAACTCTCATATTAGTTGGGTTACGTGTAGACACAGAGAGAATGCTATTAAGGCTGAAAAGCTGTACAGAAAGAGAAAAGTACATAGAAACTTGATTATATTAAGTTACAAGTTTTTTCTTCAGAAAGGTTTTAAAGGAAAATGTATAACTGCTGTTTCAGTACCTAACAATCAGTACCAACATTGTTACAACGAATAAAATGTATCACTACATTCACTATGCACAAATTGATTTGCACGTGAGCTCTCCGCAAAAATGCGAACTTGGAAAGCTTATATAAATCTTACGTGTATCAACTTCTCAATGTCTTACATTTTATATGAATAAATGCACGGTATAAGGATGTACATTTTAATGTGTTCACGCTTTTAAGTAGTAGTCCTTCTTTAATAGAGGATAATTTTGTACTGTCCTTGAGATTTCCTTCAAACTTATTGAAGTATTTTCCTTACGATTGTCCATGGTTATAAAACTAGCTCTGAAATAATGAACATTTTATCTTAGTAAATAGACAAAGACAATCCTCTTCTTCTTCTTCTTTTTCTTCTTTTTCTTCTTTTTCTTCTTCTTCTTCTTCTTCTTGTTCTTCTTGTTCGATGGAGCATTCATGTAATTGTACTAAATGTATGTGCAACTCTCATATTAGTTGGGTTACGTGTAGACACAGGGAGAATGCTATTAATGCTGAAAAGCTGTACAGAAAGAGAAAAGTACATAGAAACTTGATTATATTAAGTTACAAGGCGAAGCAAAATGTGGCTGCTACGATGTTACGATGATGGGATGTGTGTCAATAAACATACGCAAAAACATAACTTAATTTAAAGGGATCTAGTAACTTTGTTGACATGTGCTATGTCCACTGGATATTGTGTGAACATTTCAAGTTAAATGGACGATTTAAAAAGGCAAATTATGGCCGAGTAATGAGCAACAATGCAAAGTGATATTCACTAACGCATTGCGCTGACTTTGTACACGGTTACGACCATCCATTGGATAGTTTAAAATCTGAACACTTCAATCGTAGATATCTTTTTAACGAAAGGAAAATTCGAAAACAATTGAAACCTGTCGCATGCTTCTATTGTTAATACAAATACAACAACATGTGAGGAAACCGCTAGAATTCCAATTGGAATGTGAAGATTTAGACAATGTTACTATATCCCTTTAAGGGAATTGGTGAAAAGGCGTAATGAATGTGATGGCTGCGATGGCACAATCGTTATCGATCGGTAGTGTGTCGGAGAACATAGTTCACATACTTACTCGATGCATGTGCAATGGCTTGGGTTAAAGTGGGGGGTAATGGGGCTAACACGAATTTCACATGTAAGCATGGAAAGGAGAAAGCATAAACATAATATACCTGACGGAAGCATTGTCACTGTTATTGATCGATAGTGTTTGGAGAAGCATACTTATAAAGTACCTAAAATCCTTCCTTTTCTCTTGATTTGTTGGTAGTTTGTAAGAATTGTGTTGTTAGTTGTTATGTATAGTCAAACCTGTCTATAGAGACCGCTCAAGGGACCGGCGAAAAGTGGTCGCTATAGACGGGTGGTCGCATAAGACAGGTTGGCGGCCATTTTGAATTTCTGGTCGCATATTATGCCTATATTCACATGTGTTATTAGTTGGCATCTGTATACACGCATGAGTCCATATTTCATTTAGTAATTGCTGCATGCATAACAACAACAAATTAAATGATATATTGGCATTATATTTTAAATGGTCTTAAATGTTTGCATAATCTTTTAAAGTGAAATTAAAATTTATAAATGTGTCATTTATGTACTCATCATGAGAGAATCAGCTACGCTTAAGTGAGTGCGCTGGGCGCGGCGCGGCGGCTAGTGAGCGCTGCAGATCAAACATAATTCTAAAGTCAAATGAAATTATACGGTACATTGGCATTATATTGTAAATTGTATTAAATGTTTGCATAATCTTTTTAAGTGAGATTAAAATATAAAAATGTGTCATTTATTTACTCCTCATGAGAAAATCAGCTATGCTTAAGTGCATGCGCTGGGCGCGGCGCGGCGGCTAGTGAGCGCTGCAGATCAAACAGAATTCTAAAGACAAGATGCATTGTTTAAAATTAAATTATATATTGGCATTATATTTTAAATGGTATTAAATGTTTGCATAATCTTTTTAAGTGAAATTAAAATGTCAAAATGTGTCATTTATTTACTCATCCTAAGAGAATCAGCTACGCTTAAGTGCATGCGCTGGGCGCGGCGCGGCGGCTAGTGAGCGCTGCAGATCAAACAGAATTCTAAAGTCAAAATGCATTGTTTGGTCGTAACAGACGCACGGATTATCATTGCAAAGAGTAAGAAACACACGCCTCGGCGATTAAAAAATGTGTTAGATGTCAAATTATGTTGTGATGTTATGATGTTATGAGCAGGTGGTTGCTATAGACAGGTGGTCGCATTAGCAGGTTTGACTGTATTAATTGTTAAATGTGTAAGCCCTATGATACGTTGTGAATAGCGCTATTACAGTATAAGTAACCTGTATTATTATTGTAAAGTTATCTAATTTGTGCATACAGTATTCGGTAGACAACGTAACTTTTGACTTTTAAGTATAACTTATACCAAATAAGTTTTCTAGCTAGTGGTACTTTTGTATAATCGTGTACGCTTTTTAAATATTTGATTATATAACGCTATGAATATAGCCATATCGGAGATAAATATTGTATGCATACTTTTTACTGGGTGTACTTACAGGCATCCAGTAACCTTGTCTGAATTTATGAAACTCACTTGAATCTCCTGTGGTTCGTTCATGCCTGGTTATTTGCTTCCTACTAATAGATGAAATCATGTTTCGTTTTTCGTTCATTATTCGTCCCTATAACATTCATTTACTAGTAATATATACATTTATCGTCCCTCTGTCAGATTTCGCGTAATCATGTCAAAATGCATCGGTGTGTCAGGGGGCGCCTTTCATAGGGCTTATAAAGAGTCGCCTTGTCGTTCGCGAAAAAGTTGTTTGAGTGTCGCGCTCATATACGCACGATTTTGCCTGGTTCTAAAGACATGGCACTGCCCATATTGAAGGATCGGTGACTGTGAATTATGTTAAAGGGACAGCCCCTCTTTTGCAAGCCAAATTTCAAAAGTTGCGAGGTTATTGTCTTATATGAAAGAAAATGTCATTTAATAGCATGCCTGAAAAACAATTAGGGCTTGAAATCTCTTTTTCGTGGAGTTATAGACCTACATCTAATAAACCATCGTCCAACGGTTAATTGTGCATTATACGTGTATTCACCAGTCGAGAATGTTCGCTCACGGATTCCACGGAGTGCCACAGCGCTATGCGTGACCCCTATGTGACCCGCGCTAGCTACGTGACCCGCGCACAAATAACAATGGGTAAGCAATTAATAAACAAAATAACCAAACCTCGCTTAAACTGACCACATGTAATTATATATTCGTATTTTTTTAGATCTTTGTCCGTGACATACCTTTACAAATGTCGGCTTCACAATACCTTTACAAGAAAATATACAATATTGTTGTAATATTATGCTAAATCAGTTAAACTCCTTTATTGACCGATATATAGTTTGATGGAGGGACGCATTCGTTTTTCATTCGTAGAATCCAAATTACAGGGGTGCTCGATCTGATTTTTTTTTGTGTGTGTTTCATTCATCCCCATCCGTCAACTGGAAACTGTTCAGACGTTTTGTAAAAGAGGGACTGTCCACTTAACAGATGCTTTCTATAAGCCATTACCTAATCGAAATAAACAATGCACTTTAATGCGACAAAACCTCGATGTTTAATTCGAAAGGCGGCGACAAGTTAAGCGCGTATAAAGTTACGAGTCATACACAAGTGTGCCGATGTCCATACTCTCCTATAATATCATGACTAAGAGCCCTTTTACACACGAGAAAATTCGTGATTGCAATCATGATTGGAATCATGTTTACGATCACGTTGATTATGTTGCCTTGCTTTCACACGACAAAAAAGACTTTGCGCACACTGTGATTACAATCGTGTTTCTTGAGACGTACATGTCAATCAAATAAGGAGAGCTACACTACACTGTATGACTGAGATACTACACTGCATGACTGCATTCGAAGCGAAGAGCGCCCGGTTTATCGGCGGAAGTGCATGTAAGGTCACGTAAGCTCCGCCTCCTAAATCATGTTTTGGAGGTCAAACCGTTCACACTAGAGATTCGCACTGCGATTTGTGATTCTAGTTTGTGTGCACACGGACAAAAAATACCGTGATTGGAGTGAAAAAAATGATTACAATCATGATTGCAATCACGAATTTGCCGGGTGTAAAAGGGCTCATATTTGGAAGAAAGGGCGAGAATCCATTGATTTTCATGTTATTTCCGCCATTGACACAGCATAAACCAAGGTGTAAGATGCACTTCTTTTTGAGAAACACGATCGTTCTGCTGAAGGTCGTTGATTTCCCTTTTATTCACGCCCGTCGAACGGCACGTCGTTGATATAGGGTTTTCATCATACAAACGTACTTTGAAGAAGCGCGAACTTATTGTAGATCAATAGACAATAGCATTACGACAAAATGAACCAAGTTCTTCATGCCTCACTTTTGTATAAGTACTAACTAGTATTAGTGTATAAGCGTAAACTTGTATCGTTCACGCTTTTCAGACGTTTTCAGACGTGTTTTTTCTTCAGAAAGGATTTAAAGGAAAATGTATAACTGCTGTTATCAGTACCTAACAATCAGTACCAACATTGTTACAACGAATAAAAATGTATCACTACATTCACTATGCACGAATTGATTTGCACGTGAGCTCTCCGCAAAAATGCGAACTTGGAAAGCTTATATAAATCTTACGTGTATCAACTTCTCAATGTCTTACATTTTATATGAATAAATGCATGCACGGTATAAGGACGCACATTTCAATGTGTTCACGCTTTTAAGCAGTAGTCCTTCTTTAATAGAGGATAATTTTGTACTGTCCTTGAGATTTCCTTCGAACTTATTTAAGTATTTTCCCTACGATTGTCCATGGTTATAAAACTAAGCTCTGAAATAATAAATATTTTATCTTAGTAAATAGACAAAGACAATCCTTCTTCTTCTTCTTCTTCATCTTCTTCTTCTTCTTCTTGTTCTTGTTCTTGTTCTTGTTCTTGTTCTTCTTCTTCTTCTTCCTATTCTTCTTTTTCCCCTTCATCATCGCTTTTTTAGTCCGCTTCCTCCGATCATATTCCTACAGCCAATACAAAAAATTAAGGGCATTTTTGTAAAGATTAGAACACTGGTTTCTATGGAAACCCAATTGATTTCTTTACACGACACAATTCCATTAACGTGATTGAAGCTTATTCCGAATCTCGAAGGTATTATAGCGATTACTTTTAATGAGACATCAACATTTCCGCATTTTAATCATTAGAAAACTAATCTTCAAAAGGTTGATGACTTCCCTTTTTTCCATTTTTGTTTTACTTTGTTTATGCAACATTTTGCGCTGCAAGTGGACAACTTGTAGCAACATTCTTAAGCATTTTGTCTTAGAATTGCAGCGTTAAAGTTTTTAATCGGATCAGTTTCTCAAGCGTGGTTAGGTTTTTTTAAGGATGATTATGATAAATAATATTGTTACCGCAGCTTTGGTTTTATTGTGGTCTTGGCAATAATTAGTCAAACAAAATAACTAACATTAGCATTAAAGTAAACCAAACGAAAAGCATCTTACGTTCTATTGCAGAAAAAACACACCATCGTAAAAGCTAATTAGTAAATAAGGAACATATATTGACGTTAAACATATTGTGTACGTTTGGATCTACATAGCAGCCATCTTATTAGTCATAACATCAAACATTTGAAATAATATTTGTAAGAAAATTTCCATGAAGAATATAAATGTAAGAATGATTGCGAATTCATATTCGTTCGTGGAATAAAAAAGGTGATAATTGTAATTACCTCGGTGAATTTCTCATTTCCTAAATTAGATTCCCCTTTGTTAATGTTACAACGTGTACGTCAGACGTGGCCGTGGAAAGTGTTATGTATGCACTAATTATTTGTATTATATCTTTACATGACAATCATATTTATAAGTACATGTAAAGAGTTCTAGTACCAAAGAACCGATACAATATAAACTCTCTTAACTCTCTGTTAAAGCCAAATGACAGTATTGGGGAAGTTACGGAAAGCATCTATATTCATATTGGCCAAACTATTCTATCAATATTGTTGAAAACAAATATATATATTTTTTTTTTGTGGTAAAGACCGAACTTTATTATTGTTAAAAGCAGAAATATCAGTTAAAACGTACATGCATGCCGCCAGCACGCCGTTGAGATGGGGCCTAAATTCATCGACAGTTCGCCCCTCTCCGCAGGGCTGGGTATTGGTGGCGGTACGGTCGACAAGCCCGCATGCCGTGCGTACGTGCGCTTGTATAGCTTTTGAATGCAACTTATATAATTATGAGGTTGAATTAAATATATTTATGGTAAATGTATTTTGTTTTCATTTTGAACATTTCATTGTTCGAATATATAATTTCAAAGCAGAATTTTACCAAATATTTACATTAACAGATACGTTATACGATATATTCTTTTACATAATAGGGGATCATGGTGATAATTTTTGTTCACTTGTTTTTGCGTGTAGGGCGTTCCCAAAACTGTTGATTGGCTTCAATGTATGTCTCTCTCTATACAATAACATACACATCTCCCTCGTCACACACTCAATGTCTCGTAACCAAGGCAATGGACAAACATGTTGGAATTAAATAAATCCTCGGGGAAAGATACCAAATAAACCCATGTACGTACATTCGACAGTAGCGTAGCGTTGTTGGACTAATTGGGGGGGGGGGGGGGGGGGGGGGGTTGCACACAAATCGTGGAGGAGAGGGGGCCAGGTGAACAAGAAATGCATACCAATATGTATTTCTTTATTTTCAAACAGATTTTACCCGTCTCTTTGTTATTGTTTTTTTTTTTTTTTTTTTTTTTGGGGGGGGGGGCATGTTTCTCCGGCAACTCCCCCCCCCCCCCCCTCCCCCCCGGCGCCAGTCATCGACATTTGATTATTAAATAAAAACTTGTACTGTAGTTGTTAGAAGTGGTGAGGTATTGTGTCTAACTGTCTATTAACATTAGCGGCATTACCACGGGGGACAAGTCTTCCAATCATACTTTTGACACAAAGGTGAAAACAAGGGCAACCAGGTTCGTATCCAGAAATTATGCAAGGGAGGGGGGGGGGGGGGGGGGGGCTCCAACAATGGAGATAAAAACACATATTCTACTACTGGCTAAAAGAGCCATCAAGCAATATAAAAAAGAAAGTAAAAACAACCTTGTTTAAAGAGGGGGGCGGGGGGTACGCCACTAAGGGTAACAAATACAGCAAAAACATAACTAAGTATAGCGTATGTCCTTGATATGCCACTGATGTATATAGAGATCGATTGCCTGAGTTTAAGTGCGGTTAAGGACAAATTATCAAATGAAACTGTAAAACAAGACAGAAGAAACAAACTCACTTTTCAAAACATTACAAATCAATTATTATTATTTACAAAAAGTAAGAAATGCATAATTATTGGAAACAGATGTCTGTTTTGATGTCTACTTAGGTTCAGATTTTGACCTCAAAACATTTAGACATGCACGGTGTCGGTTTATATTCGGTCTGGTAGTGTGTTTCAACGCCGAATTTAATGTTGCGTATTAAAGCGGGGCGGATTCGTAGATCAGATGCGCAGTGCCATCTTGCAATCGATCGCTCTGCGCACGGTGCGTAATTTACGTTAGCCCACTGACCTAAACCGAACACAAAAAGTAACTTCACCCCTAAGCAATTGCCCATAATTTCATAACCAAGAATCATTTCAAGATTTCGTCTTGCCAATATATCCATATGGTAGTTAGGAAAACAATGTGTAAAAATAAGAGGTAACAATGAATCCATGGTTGAGTGAGCACACATTACATAAAAAATAGTCATATTTCAAAATTCGCAAAAGTATTATCATCATTACAATTTATTGTGAGTTGGACAATTTTAAAATGCTTTGTTTTACAATTGCAATTAATGCATTTTACCACATATGCCATAAAAAAATCAAAATGAATGGAATATGAAACAGCATTGTTTCATAAACCATGATCAACGCATTCCGCCACATGTGCGAATTCACAACAATGTACAGGCACGCGCAATACCTCGTGACTTTTGAATTGGGCCATTTTTTCTTTAATCTGTGCTCATTCAGCCATAAAGTGATGAATATCTATGATTTTCACACATGCTGTACAAGACCATTGTACCAATATTGTGGCAAGATGACATCTTGAAACAATTATCGGTTATGAAATTATGGGCAATTGCTTAGGGGTGAAGTTACTTTTTGTGTTCGGTTTAGTTAAAAACGGCGATCAGAGAGTAAGCATCCCCTAGCCTGACAGTCTTTAAATATAACTACACACTTAGTACTTGAAGAGGTAATTAGAGAAAATATCTTACATCCGATTGCCTAACGGTTCAAACAAGTCTAGACGTTTTCTCGTTTACGATCTAAATTTAGCAGCAAGTCCGTTAGAAAATAAACACAATGCCCAAACAAGAATGTCAAATAATGAGAAAGGCACCCCCGCAAAAAAAAGACATTCGCATAAAAGATGTGATTAGATAGAGTGTCTGTACCATACTTTCAAGGTTAGAGCCGGTGTGGTCGCGGATTTGATCCGGCCGCGGCATCTGTCCGGACAGTGCAATTTAGGGGGATCGCTGCTAACTTCAATTGTCATAGTTTTAGCCACCATATTTAATAAAATCCACTAAATCTAACTAAAGACACCAAATCATAACCATATCCACCAAATATAACATATAGCAACCCTTTTAGGGTAAGGGTTAGGGTCAATCATATTTTAGAAAATTGAAATTAGCAACCAAAATCTGCGCGCGGATCTTGTCCGTCCGGACTTATTCTGCGGCCGGACTTTCTCTGCACCCACACCTGTCTTGACGATTTAGCTCAATCAAGTGAGTGCAAAACAGATGACTATCTTACGGCTGTGATTATGTAAACTTATCTGAATCATTCGAAAGCTTCAACATTTCAACAATCTAGATGTGTTCTAAGAATGTTTTGCTTTTTTACATTTTTGCATCAAATATGCGTAGCTCGTTACAACATTCATTACAGCAACAATCGGCACCGCAATCCTACGAAGAAGATAAGGAAGAAAAGTCTCCAAACAAAAATAAACATTCGCTTGAACGTGTGATTAGCTTAAGTGTCTATAGCATCCGATTGCTCAAAGGTTACAATTAGTCCTGGGTTCCGCTGCAGAAAGAGATACAATCGATTGTAAGTTACAATTTATTGTAAGTCAGAAACTATGCGCGTTTGCGGCGTTTCAACCAATCAGATTCGCGCATTTAGAATACATAATCTTACTTACAGTTAAAGGGGAAAGAACTCCTAGCCTTTTGACTTACTGGATGTGATGAGAGCATAACTCTTGTCATTTCTAGTCACTTATTTCCTCATGAATATTCCCAATAATGAAAATAATTAATATTTTATGGCCAACAGGCCAACAGGTCAACAGGAGGCGGCCATTTCTTCAACTTCTCGCGGTGAAATGACGTGTCAAGCGGAGAACACAATAGCGGGTTACGATAATGCTATTGTGTTCTCCGCCTGCCACGTCATTTCACCGCGAGTAGTTGAAGAAATTGCCGCTTCCTATGGGCATTGAAAGCAGACGACAGTGGTCCATAAAATATTGATTATTTTTGTAATCGGGAATATTCATGAGTAAATAAGTGACTAGCAATGATAGTAGTTATGCTCTCATCACATCCATTAAGTCAAAAGGATAAGGGTTAATTCCCCTTTAATTGTAATTATAATCGATTGTATCTCTTTCTGCAACGGGGCCCAGACCCTTCTCAAATTACTATATTAATGCTGACATGTACACACTTTTGTTTGCAACAAACGCTTAAATACATTATAAACACAATCACAAACAAATAACACTGGTCAGACAATGAAGAAAACTACGTAAGTACATAATGTGTTTTATATAACATTGTGTAACATGGTATTTTGCAGCGTACCCTGAACTGTCGCGGGGCTTAACATTAATCATGTTTTAGAAAATGTCTGGTTTTCGAAGTTTCTCCCAATCATTGTTTAGTTACCATGGTGATAAAACTGTTGATAAAAACTACATCGTAAAAGAATAATCGTTGAATACGGGGATCTGTATTGAAATAACCATTCGTGGATTCCATGAGAAACTCCGCCTGAGGGGGGAGTCGCTCATTACGTAACAGGGTGTGGGTAGTTTTATGGAGATATGGCTTTGTCTAAGCCCATTTTGATTTAATTTAATATACACCAGCCGCATGACTCTAATCCAACACATAATACAGGGTGGCCCCAAAAAACGGGAAAATACGCGCGCTATAATTGTTAGTGTGCATTCAGCTGTGTGCCGAGAGAATGGGCATAGTTGTTCGATAATATGACGGGCAGTAGATCCGATTTATCAGGCACTGACTTGGTAAAAAAAAATTGACAAAAATGGGAACATGACACGGTGTCAATCACAGCGCCCTAAAACAAAAAAATACACCACCGAAATGACTGTTCTTGGTATCGTATTTTATTGGAAAGACACCCTATCCGATGGACATAATCATTTTGTTATTATATTTTGGGAATTGCCTGGTTCCGTTTTTAAGAGCCACCCTGTATATCACGCACACTCCATTTCCCCAACTCAGAACTTTACCTCGAACCCTAAACTTAATCCTTAAAAAACACCGTTGACAAATAAAACAATAATTGTAACGTTCATATAGAACCATTTTCTATGAAAACAAATATCGTAACAAAGTTGAGTATATTTGAAAGATACACGCTGGCACGGTTTTGCAAACATTCATGAATGTATCATTCACAGTTAGGTTTGTTTTGTTGAGCTCGCCTCGCTCAATATTTGCACTCATTGCACGTGCATTATTTTCACATTCTGTTCGTGCATTCATTTCACATGTATATTCACTCTCTTTATAACATTTAAGAACTCCCTCGCTGTAAAATAAGAAGAAACACAAAATAAAAACAAAGTTTCATAAACCAAGTCGGATATGAGATTTGACATGAATGTTTACATACTGCCGCGAATGTTTGCCATGAAAGAAGAATGTATGAAATAGTCACATTTCTGTTTTGTTGCAATGTTGGAAAATTAAATTATTTGCCAGCATTCCAAACGTTACTAGCCGTTACATCACGCACAGAAGTTTGACATTTTAACACCCTAAATACAATTCATTAAAAAGCCAATGCGGTCATACACTTTAAACGGTCACATTGGCAATGAGAATGGTTAATAACCAAGTGCAATATAAAACTGATTTGAAAGACACACTGTGCCGCAATTAGTTGCTCAAACATTCATGTAGAATGAATATATCACGTTTCTCGTATATTTGGTTTGGCCCCACCTCACTTCTTTCCACAAAAGTTTGTAATGCATTACGTTATGGTGAAAATGCTGAATATCGAAACCAATGCACCCATGATTGTAAAGATTCATACTATGGCACGATGAGTTGCTCAAACATTCATGTAGAATAAATATATCACATTTCTCGTATATTTGGTTTGGCCCCACCTCACACGCACTTCTTTCCACAAAGGTCTATGCATTACGTTATGGTGAAAATGCTGAATATCGAAACCAATGTACCGATGATTTTAAAGATACATAGTCGCACGATTTGTTACTCAAACATTCATGTATAATACATATCACATTTCTCGAGTGTTTGATTTGGCCCCACCTCACACGCACTTCTTTCCACAAAGGTCTATATACATTACCTTATTTTAATGCTGAATATCGAAACCAATGCACCGATGATTGTAAATATTCATAGTGGCAGTGGCACAATTTGTTCAAATATTAGTAAATTTAAAACTTATTCTCACATTATTGCCTGGTAGACCGCGACCGTGCTGCAATCATGTGCCTTAGAGTCCCATACTGACGATTTTCACGGCGACTCGCAACGACTCGCAACGATTTACTAGAACGAATCGACTCGATTTAGCCACGGTTTTGGGTATGGGCGTAGCGACTTACGTAATACCTATTCATCAGGGGGGATGAATGAATAGATCATCCCCCAGTTGAATGGGTATCAATGACAGATCTACGCCCATGGTTTTGGGGAAGAACCGATATGATGTAATTCGCAATGTTCGTAAGCATTCGCCCCTCAGTGGGATACCCCCTGAGGGGGTATCCCACTGAGCGGCGAATGCTTACGAACATTGCCGTCTTACAACCGTATGCAAAGGCTTACGTCTGTTTTTGCAAACGCTTGCAACTGTTTGCGGAAAATAAATACGCAAAGTTCAAAGTTTCCTTGCGGCAAGAAAAACTGTTTGCGACAATGAAAACTGTTTGCGAACGTTTTGTCAACCTTTTACCAACCTTTTGCAACCTTTTACGAATCCTGGCGAAATCCCAAAGTCGCTACGTTCGCACGCATTCGCCGCTCAGTGAGATACCCCCTCTTAAATGATTCTTTTTCAATGAAACTTTCACACATCATTCGGACATATCTTACAATGATTATGATATAGGATTGAAGTTTCAAATGTAATTTGGGGCAATATCTGACACTTCACAGGTGCACCTTTAATCCAATCTATGAACTGACATATCACGCCCGTAATTATTTTAGTAAAGTTACTTAGAAAAACTATTGAATATCGAAACACGATATACCGACGATTTAAAATACGCGAAACATGATATACCGACGATTTAAAATACACGAAGCATGCATGGATCCACATTTTAATACATTTCAAATGTGTATCGCATTTCTCGTTGACTCACCATGTAACGAGACACCTAATGTACATACTGCCACTCGATACATCAACGTCACCCATGAAAGATCATCCAACATAATTAGGAAACACAGCCACACCCAAGAAAATGCAACCCTTTCCAGCTATCACCTTATAACATTTGAACAGAATCGATGCATTTTCCTCGGGTAAAATATTTATATTTCATATATATGTTATATTATATATTCAATATACATATAACGCCTATTTAATTTCGTGAATGTACCTTTATTGAAGAGTTTTACATCTAATGCAGATTAAGGTAATTCATTAATGTTGTCGACCAAAATCACACTTGGAGCTTTCACATCTCGCTTGTACCTTGTTGTGGAATGGGATGTGATTTAAAACAATAAAACAACCTAATAATTGAGATTATTCATTACTGAACATTTGGATGAAAAGCAATGGGTTGTTTGTAGGTGATACAAACTTGTTTCACTCGGTAAACAGCGTTAGTTATCCATGTGTATATCACACATCATTTTATAGACGAATTCTACAATGACATTGTTGTATAATCCAATTCTCAAATATCACTTTTGGAAACTGGGTCACTTTATTGGTGGAGATAACACACTCACTGGACATGGTGTATCAAACACATATTTGATGCTTAGTATAAACATGATATAGGAACAATATAACAGTAAAATAAGGTATCGTCTAACACCAATAGCGATTTCAAAAAAAGAAATCGGAAATTCTTTGTGTAAAACATGCATTGACATGAGAATTCTTAATTCAAACATTTTGTCAAAATACAATATAACAAGAATGGCATAATTGGGTGGATTATGGGTTACCATGTACTTTTTATTTTGATTATTCGTAATAATAACTATAACAACAAACATCATAATAATAATTTTTATAATCGACATTGTTATTGCAATAATAACACGAATTACAACAAATAGTGTATAATGGCGTCATGAAGAATACCTATTTAAAGGCTCATTATCATATTTTATTAACCAAAACTAATTCATTTGCCGCAAACCAATTTGCAAGCATAATCAATTAATGTTACGTATATATTATATCTATGTTATATACGACTCTTCCATCCAAAAAAGAGCCAGTGCTTTTAATACCCAATGCATCCTACTAATTGAATTGGTTTTTGGTAATTATCATTCTGTGTTTATATATACTTCAGTGATGGCGTCATGGCGTCGAGCGATATTAATAATATAGGCTTACTAATTAATTTACGGTCACTTCGTTGACAAAAGGGACGTAGATTTTTTTCTCTAGCTATTAATCTAATGAGTGGCTTCGGTCGGTTAGATATGCTACCCAATTAGCCTGTATGATGCTGACTTGATATACCGTATCTTGATTTAGAGTTCATAGTACGACAAATATCAAGGTTTGCCTTATAATAATAATAATAATAATATATTCGATTTATATAGCGCCTAATATAAAACTATCTCTAGGCGCTTTACAAAATTATACATAATAAACTTAAAGGGACTTAGTAACATTATTCAAATCCTCAACATACAATTTTAATTCTAGCGGTTCCATACCTTGTTGTATTCGTATTAACAATTAAATCATGGGAACGGTTTCGGTTTTTCAAATTTCCCTTTCGTTACAAAGATATGAACGATCAAAGTATTCAGATAAGAAAAACTCCGGGCGAGTTTTTCTTCTGTGTACAAAGTGAGTGCAGTGAGTTAGTGAATATCACTTTGTATTTGTACTCATTGCTTGGCCATGCAATGTCCATTTGACTTGAAATTTTCACACAATACCATGTGGACATATGAGATAACAAAAATATACATTGCATCAACCCTTATTCACTTTTTGCACATGTCAACAAAGTTACTAGATCTCTTTAAGTGCATCTTATATTGTTTATAGTTACACTTTGCAATGATTATCTCATTCTAAAATTAAATAACAATATATATACAAACGGCGAAGAAAGTTAACTACAGAGGCGTAATTCATTAAAACAAAACATAATAACAAATAATTCATAAGTTTATTATTTTCGAGACAAAAATATTTATATCTATCTGTCTATATATCAGGCTATAGTTCATCCAGACGTTGGACAAAGCCCTCTTCATGACATTATCATCCTCTTCTGTCTCTAGCTGCCGTCCACGCGTCCGTTCCCATGCATGATGTTAGTCCATATCTCTCAATCTTTTCTTCTGCCTTCCTCTTCTTATTTTTCGAGAACAAAATGATTTTATACAAAACCACTCTACCATGATAATAGTCAGATACTGGCAGTTTACGATAAATACAATAATTCATGTTCATTAGTTTTACTTGTGATACATGCTGTCTATACCCGAAACAGGAACATTTTTCATCGCAACTTATGGTACTCGAAATAAATAACCTGTGGCGTCATGAAAATAAATATGTTGATTAAAATTTCAATGGTCATACAAGTTTGTAATAATTGTTCATTAGCAAAAATGTATTAAAATTAGTATACCTCAAATATACACCTGATTATAATCTAGAACTTAATATTAAACAGTTACCAACGTTTCCTTATAATAGTTTAAGTTTAATATAATAATACAAAACATAGGCAACTGTGACGAGATTCCGTCCGTTACATATAATCAGCCACCACATTGTTCTCATCAAAATAATAAAAATTTATCTGGAAAATATCGGAAAATTATCGATTATAATAATATCGTTTCTCAGTAATTTTCCTCCCATTTAGTCCTTTTTTCTTCAAATATTGAAAGATTGAAATTGTATTGGAGAATGACTGGATGACAATATCTGAAAAATATCATAAGCGGATGAAAACTGGCGACTCCAACGGCAAGGTCGAAATTACAATTTAACGCCGTATATAGATAAAATTCTTTCCTCACCAAATGGACATGTCATGAATTTAACCACTTACCTACAAAATTAAATAGAAAGGTTATATAAGCGTGCTAGATATAGCATGGGATATCAAATTTGATGCACTATAAATAAACCTTTCTTCAGAACATGGTTTACGTGTGAAAGATTAACTAAAAAGGATGTTTGGTGTATACACGCGAAAAAGATAAATACCGTGGAAAGAGATCTACGCACTAGACTGCGATAATAGTGTTTTCTAATCAAATCGACTCCAGAAACCTACAAATTATGAAGAAGTGGCGATAGGAAACCGTGGTAAATCAAGTTTGACGTATACAGCATAGATTTGTTCTGCTGACATGTCCTTTACTTCTTTTGTGGACTACACGACCTTGTCCAATTTCTTCTTTCATTCACACCATATAGAGGGTGGCCCAAAACAAACGGAACGGGGCACTTCCCAAAATAAAGTAGCACATGTATTATGTCCATCGGATAGAGTGTCTTTTCAAATGAACAACGATACCAAGAACAGTCAATTTGGTCGTGTAGTTTTTGTTTTAGGGCCCTGTGAGTGACACCATGTCAGGTTCTCTTTTTTGTCAATTTGTATTGAGCCAGCGCTTGATGAATTGCACGAACCGCCGTTCATATCGTTGAGCATCGCGCACTATTGTTAGTGTGCACTCAGTCGTGTGCCGAGAGAATGGGCCTGGTCGCTGAATGTTATTACGGGCAAGGAGTGCGGTTAAACTGGCATTGACTAGGTCGAAATCGACATAAATCGGCACCTGACATGGTCTCACTCACTGCGTCCTTAAACAAAAACGACCTGACCAAAATTACTGTTCTTGGTATCGTTTTTCATTGGAAAGGACACCCTATCCGATGAACATAAACATTATGGTATTATATTTTGGGAAGTGCCCCGTTCCGTTTTTTTTTTGGGCCACCCTGTATAGAATAGATGCATTATTTATAACCCTTTCTTATGAATCAAGCAGGTGTTTCACAAAGATTATAAGTTGAACTTAACTTTACGTTAGACCTAACAATTATGGAAAGTCATTTGTTGCCTTGGAATAAAACAATTGCAAGTATTTGAGACTTCCAACAACAAAATAGTTCGATTATTTCAAGGCTCTTTGATAACAACAAAATAATACAAGTGATTTAATAAAATGTAATGCCTTTACAAACGAACTGTTTCAACAATGTTACAAATAAACTTACGGCTTTCCGTAATTGTTCAGTCCAACTTTGAGTTGAGTTCAACTTAAAATCTTGTGAAACACCCCCTTATCACCTGATACTTGACCGGTTGCCTACAAAAGCACGTGGTATACACGTGATACATGGACACCGAAAAACACTATACAAAATATAGTCCTTCTCACCCGATCTCTGCTTGACAAGACTTTAATTACTATTATGGCTACAAAAATATAGAAAGGGGTGTTAAAATCGTTGAACATGTAACGCTGAAAATCAGCTTTGACGTTACTGCATTATAATAGAAACACTTTTAACCAGACTTGGCCTTGGATTGTTGCCATGACTCTTAGCCGACATCTCTTTCGGTCAAAGACAGAGGAGACTGTGTTCTTTTTGTACAAAAAAAGATTATTTTGTTGTTGTTCATACAATTATTGACATCGCTTGACGTCATAACAATTAGTGTCGTGTATGAAAATTACATTTCGACTGAAATACACTAACCTAACCCATTCAGGGTCGGTTCCGAAAATACATGGGATATGATCAGTGGAGAATGTTAGTTAAAGCAAAATCAAGTCGTTTTCAATCATGTCAATGTGTTAAAGCTCTCTCAGATTCTTGTGAACATGTAAACATGCATGTCCCTGAATACCTTTTTGACAATCTTGGTGCCTTATTCATAAGGGTAACAACGAGGGTGGGGGCTGGGGCGCGTGCTCCCCCCCCCCCCCCCCCCTCCCCCCATAAATGATCTGTCAAAAAGAATCACCAACAACTACGACTTGTAAATGTTAAAGGTACATAATGTAGCAGCGATATCAAGTTCTATCTGTTCCATGTTGGGCTGATTTGACTCTAGTCAAATATAGTCCGCCAGCCAAGGGCAGAATTTAGCCTTATGTAATGTGTTTCTGATAACATTTGTTTTTTTTTCTGTTGATTATTTATCTATGGGGTGCATCCAGGGTGGTGTCGACGTACCACCCTATAGGACGATTTTATTCATTTTTATTTTTTTAAGGTAATACATTTTTGTCATATTATTAGGGTCACATGTAACTGTCAATTATTGAGGAAGGGCACGATAAAGACTTAGGTAAACAATTTACCGTCATATTTGGGGGTAGGGAATTGAATTAGGGCACTCATGTCTATTAAGTCAAACATCCAAGATGGCTGTCCCTAATTTGCATATTAATCAATATTATTGTTTTCCTAAGACTTGAATCTTTCATAAGCAATCTTTTACAAGGGTTAATGTATCAATCTTCGAGTTACTACATTATAAGTTGACGATTTTGTATTTCACTGCAGCGATCTTTAGCGACCCATGCATATTTTCATCAGCATACTGAGGATATATTTCCTTTCTTCACTTTGTCAGCAGTACAAACGAAAATGTCGGTATTTTTCAGATATTTCCCGAAACGGTTGTGTTTCTTTAAATGAATATTCACCCCTCTATCAACCATGTGACGATGAACCTTGGCTAGCTGTTGATTATGTTCTACATTATTCTGGATATAGGATCAAAGTAAAGTGGTTTTACAATCACTTTGGAGAAATGGACACGTTCCAGATCGGTGTAGAATACAGGTAACGAAATACCCTGAGGTAAATACTGTTACCGAAAAGTAAGTGGATGTGTAACTAAAAATAGCGGCTCTTTGACAAAATGTATACAAGTCCACCATGTTTCACTTCTTTTTCATCCCTGTTAGAAACGGGTAACCTAATATTTGGAGGCAAGCAATGTGTCCTAAGTAAAAGCTCTATGACATCATTGATAAATTCAACAAGATGGTATCAATCCATGATACTGGTAGCGTTATATCTTTAGTTATACTAAACTTAAAGGGATAGTTGAGTTTTGGTAGAGTACAGTTAATTTTAGTAACCAAAACCTGCTCCAGTACATTACACACTATAGTTATAACTCCACCATGCTCGGAAGGAATACAAAAATACAAATGACTAATAAAGTAAAAAGCCTGTTATCATTAAAAAAAGAGCCGTTAAAACTCAAAAGGGCGCTCTCAAAACACTCATCGGTTTCAACCATTTTAAATAAAATATTGTACATGTGATGTTTTGTTTAAATAGTGATTAGATAGAGAGATAATCAAGAACTATATAAAAACTTCTTTTGTACATTTTTGAAAAGAGGAAGCATTTAAAAACTTTTTTTAACGGCTGGTTCATAATTACCGGATAATTATGGGGCCGCACAATTATTACAAATGGTTTATGTTTATGCCATTTCTGAACCGAATTTGATCAAATAAAGTTTACTCTGTCATTAAAATTGTATGCTCTATCGAATTTGACGCACAGCTTATTATTATCTCACAACAAATTTTGTTTGTGTAGCGCCCTCTATACCAAAACTCAACTATCCCTTTAAGTGTCCATGTGTAAAAAAAAGAAAAAAGAAGGTTCCTTGAAAATAATTCATAAATCCATCATGTTTCACCTCTGTTACCTTCCTGTTAGAAACGGGCAACCTAATATTATGAGGCAAGATAATTATGTCCTAAGTAAAAGTTACATGGCATAATTGATAAATTCAACAGGATTGTTTAAATCTATGATACTGAGAGCGTTATATCTTAAGGTATACTAAACGTAAGTGTACTTGTAAAAAAAACACGGTTATTTGACTATTATTTTCTATAAATCAACCATGTTTTACTTCTGCCAAGCGTCAGTAGGATACAGCTAACCGTAACCCAATATTGTATTGATACTAACCAAGTGTCCCCACTTTGCGTCCTAAGTAAAGGTTCTATGATATGATTGATCAATCCAACAAGTTAATATGTATCAAAGATACAGGTAACACCATACCTTAACATGCTTAAAGGTGCACCTGTAAAGTGTCAGAATTTACCCAAAATTACATTTGAGACTTCAATCCTGTACCAAAATCATCGTAAGATATGTCCGATGATGTGTGAAAGTTTCATTGAAAAAGAACACTGCTTTCCTGGTTAAAAAGGCGAAAATATGCGGGGTTATGAGGTCTATGACCGTTCACTAACGCTCTTGAGCTGATTGATAGATATCGTCATACTAAAGGGGCATTTGAAAAAATATAACCCTATTTTATTCTTCTCTTACCATAAGCTAAACAACACGGTAGAAGAGAAGCGAGGAAGCTCCAAGTAATTTTCGTGGAGTTAGACACTTTAGATATCCATGTCTTCTACAAATCCCCCGGTTCTTTGACAAATTGTATACATTCTGCAGGTTTCTCTGGTGCATGTATAGGATACGGGTAACCTAATAGTTTTAGGCGAACAATGTGTCCCGACGTTGTTTCCTGAGTAAAGGTTCTGTCATATGATTGGCAAATGCAACCTGATAGCATAATGTATGAGATACATAATTATGAAAGATACCGGTAACATTATTATACCAAATGTAACTTGGTTGTGTTCTAGAACAGCACGCTCTCTGACAATATTATAATTTCGGCATGTTTATCTTCTGTACGATGATACATATAACTCAATATTCTGAGGTATTAGTCTTTACAAAATTATGCATGTGTCATAAGAAAATACGCTTCGACAGAATACGTTATATTAAGATAAATCATTGTAATGAACTGACCTTTTAAAAACATTTATACAGTTAATACGTGTTGTTTGCGTTTGCACCATGTAAGAGGGGGGAGGATTGGTGAGTCCTAAAAAGGACTGATTGGTATTCTTTCTAGGATAGTCCTAAAAAGGACTGTGGTAGTCCTACAAAGGACTGTTGGTAGTCCTAGAAAGGACTGTTGGTATATTCCTGAAAAGGACTGTTGGTATTTTTGCTAGGGTATAGTCCTAAAAAGGACTGTTGGTAGTCCTAGAAAGGACTGTTGGTAGTCCTAGAAAGGACTGTTGGGATAGTCCTGAAAAGGACTGTTGGTATACAGTTGGTAGTCCTAGAAAAGACTGTTGGGATAGTCCTGGAAAGGACTGTTGGTATTGTAAGGAGAGGGTGGATGGTAGGAGAGGCTCGACGTTTCGAATAGGTTGACTATTCGTCGTCAGGAGTGCTTTTTTTGAAAAGTTGCTCTTTGAAAAGATGCATAGGTTCAAAATGTTTTACCAAATATATATTTTTTTAAAACTAACTCCATGTCCTATGTCAATGACAATATTTAGAAATTTGGCAATCTAAATATAATTATGTAAGATATAATGTATCTAAGTAGCTTGATACCAACATTGCTCTGTTTTTAATGATACATTCTGGTTTGTGAGAGAGATAGCGACACATACCGTAGAACACCATCGTCAAGCACCCCCAAGCACCAATATGCATCTTGCTTTTAAAGAGCGCCCGCTCTCTGTCCAAATGGGAAACTTTAATCAAGAATGCAAATAATGGTGAGGAATATTCATGAGGATAATAATGGAGGTGAATCTCATGGAAACGTCTTTAAAAGCAAGATGCGTATAGGTGCTTGGGGGTGCTTGACGATGGTGTTCTACGGTATCCGTGTGTTAATGATTTTTTACATATTAAATATTGGTGAAATCATGTCTTTATAATACTTCTGCCTATTGTAAGTACAAAACACAGGCTTACACTACATCTACTTTGTACAAAGAGTATACCGTATTCGTGTTCACCATTATCACGATTACCATTATACCCTGTAGTTCTTCCATTGAAGAAAATTGTCCTTGTGCAAATAGTACTCCATTACTTTCCACGGAGAGTTACTTATTTGAATATGCCTACCTATTTATGGGAACGTTTTTTATTACTAATTGGAAACACGGGAGTAATTATCGACGAACAATAATTAATGCCATCGTGACTCTGTTTGGGACCGTTTATATTATATAGACACGCTTATTTTAAGAAAAGATCGAAGATAATTATTCTTAGAAACAGCACGCACTGTATCCGACAAAGAGGTGCTCGAGTTCGTAAATCAGACGCTTGATCCCTGCCGGACAGAACACACTCATCCACAGTGTGAACACAGCGTGAACACACTGTGTTTCACAGCGTGGACCACAACATTCAATTCGAGCGTGTTCACAGTGTGAAAACCAACTCACACTGTGAACACACTATGAACGCACAGTGATGGCACTATCGCCACAGTCTGTGTGAAATTGCCTGCGCTCACACTGCGTATCATAGTGTGCTCACAGTGTGTTCACAGTGTGGAAAACTGTTTTGTCCAGCCGGGATGCCATCTTGAGAACGCCTTGTGTAAGGTGCATACTACACATTGGCTCAATGTTATGAAGTGTTCTAAAACCAACAATTACCCTAGTTCAAAATGGTGATCCGCGATGTTGCATTCCCACGAATTAAAATCTTTAAAGCCTGGTGATAGGTCAGGCAAATCGCATTATGGCTTGCACAGCAAAATACAATTCCTGAAAACTAAACTGCAATATCGCCACCGATTTATATAATATGAAGGTGGAAACAACTACGTATTGCAGGAAATAGGCGTTGAATAAGAAAGAACATTCTCGAAATTAACACCTCCATATCGTCACTGATTTGCCGCGTTAATAAGTAGGTGCAAATGGCCATTTACCGAGCGGCGGCTACTCTCGGTGGAGGGGAAAAAAGCGGCGCGTGGCATGGCAACACAGACGCGAGAACAAAAGGAGATGGGCTTCATGGAGGCAGATTGAAAGGGGTGCGAAGATCTAGGAGTGAATTGGGGAGGGGGCATGGGCTTTCGGGCATATCTTTGTCGAGGTTGAGGGGAAGGGGGACTATTCCGAGGTCTTTTCTCATAAACCCTCCTCCCAATTTGTACAATCAGGAAAGGGGGTTGGTATTTATTATAAGCAGTCCGAAATAACATGGTTTAGGTATTTGTCCGAATATGTCAATGTCAACACTCTATAAATGAGGGGGGGGGGGGGGGGGGCAGCAACCCAGTTGTTATCATCCTTACCTAAAACGGTGCACGCGGTGAACGTGTCTAATGAAAGTTAAACTGTATTAAAATGTGCTGTTACTAATTTCTCCGAATTTCTCTCCTCCCTTCCTGTTGATCTATCCTTCTCGTACGTTCTCGAGTGTCATAACGAAAATAAATGGTACATAATGTGTCACTAAGATTGCGGCAACCAGATTGACAACACAATATGAGATGAGTAATCCCACCATTAATTGGGCGTCAAGTTTAGGTTTTTATAATGTCAAATTAATCATAATACATGTATAATGTCATGTCCTCATTACTCAACAATAATTTCCCCCCCATGTTGATGTTGTTGTAAGATGAGGTATACTTAAAATCACTAACATGACTAATATAGCATCAACCAGATCGTTAGTCACATAAACAAACGTAAATATAGTATAATAGTAAACATCGAAGGTTAATGAAATACTGCGTGACAATTTTGGGGGTGATATTTCGGTCAGAGGCCGCGCAGAACTTTACTTATAGTATATATATAAACTATAAAGTATGTGCATTGCCTTAACTTATTGGTTATTACTTAAACAAGTTTTAAAAAAATGATTTAGATTCTAAGTAACTTGAAAATCATTTAGTGCAGAAGTTATGCCGAAAGTTGAATGCCAAACCAAACAAACATCCTGTTTAGCTTGAAATTGTATGGCTTCTAATGACAATTAATCAGCAACTTTCTCGCCTCCAAGTCAAGAAATGAATTCGTGGCAGCTGCTCTTATGTGTCCTCCATACGTTATGTAATCATCACATGTTATAATTCTGTCCTAAAAAAAAAATCGTCAAATGATTAATATGCGGAAATTATGGCAAAAGCTACACGTCCAAATAACCACACAGCTGAGAATGATGCACTAATATTTCACTGTCTCTACGCCTGCCTTGGCCCCCCGCGGTGTGTTTACTCGGGACTACATGCTTCGATCACTTCGTGCTGCTACTTTCCACGTTATGCGTATGCATTTTAAAATTGTTAAAGCCAAATTACACTATTGGGAAACGCCCCCACCCAACAACAATGAGAAATATGCTTTCATCACCTACCATGTAAAAAACAATAATCATACTTTATCTATTAATGTAAATATTTTGTATAAAGTGCTTTGAAATTTACTATAATTATGAGCAATACAATGTTCGTTATTTAGCTTCAATGAGCCTTCCCAGCTAGCCACCTGACGTTGGGCCGATGTCGGAATTTGGTTGCCGGATGTCGGCATATCGCCGTTGGCTCGAGGTTAAAATGTCCGCCAGCCCAACATCGTCACGACGTCATTTTTGTGATATATTGGCATAACGTCATTTTCCGACAATGCCCAACATCATCTCATGACATGATGTTGGGCCATTGTCGGAAAATGACCTTAAGCTGAGGTTTCTCAAAATTGTTGTTTAGCTTCCAACTTTATATGACTTCGTGGATTCTAATCCGGGATTTTCCCATCTCTAGGTCAAGAAATGAACTCGTGACAGCTGATCCCATGCGCGGATAAACTTACAAATTAGTGATTAGACCAATCGAGGCTATTCATATGCGTAGGAGGCTGGGGACTGGGGGGGGGGGGGGGGGGGGGGGGTTCTGCAGCCCCCTGGAGATTTGAACAACGGCAATATTCGGGAAAAACGCACCTGAAATTCGGGCAAAAGACCTCAGCCCCTACCCCCCCCCCCCCCCCCCCCCCACCACCTGAGGCTATGAGGCTAATTAACCAATGTATTGCCCACGAGAATCTGGGGGCCCTGTATTGACTTTATTGGGATTGCAAAATCCAGTAGTGAACAGGCTAAAACATTTCATTGCTAACAAATAAATAGTCAATTGTATGGTAGTTTTTAACAACCATTTACATTCGCAGATGTGTTGTGATTTCTATATCATATATTTCACATTTTTGCTGATGAAAGCTATTATCTTATAATTTGTTTTTGAGGCTATTTTTGAGACGTAGGTGTGCTTTTCTACGACTTCTATTTTGGCTTATAATCCGGTAATCTCCCGTCTATAGGTCAATAAATGAATTCGTGACAGCTGCCGCTCTTATATACTGATTCAAGTCATGATGTAATCGTCACATGTTATATCACGGATATATTGATTAAAGGGATCTATTAACATTATGAAAATCAACACAACTAACTTATAACTCAAGCTGTTTTCACATACCTCGCTGCATTTATATTACAGATATTAGAACCATTGAACAGGTTTCGATTTTCCAAATTTATAAATCGTTACAAAGATTTGTATTATGATTGAAATGTTCAGATTTGAAACTCTCCCTGGGAGATTTGTAAACTTTGTTACACATCTAGCGTAATGTGTTGCCATATTTCACTTTGCATTTCTCCCCAATTCTCGGTCATTTAACATTCATCTACCATATGATTTCCATACATTACTATGAGGACATATCAAATCTAAAAAATAAGCATGTTATCAACCCGTCATAATTGTTTGCACATGTCAGCAAAGTTGATAGATCCCTTTAAAGGGAAAGTAATGTTTCGGTCGAGAGGGCGCTGTAAGAAATTACCCCGGCCTATATTTTTGAGGTAGAGACGAACTATAGGTTTGGTATTCAAAGAACTGTATTATTCGTTTTGCGCAAGAAACAGCTTGAGTATCCTTAAATAATGTAATTTGAATAAATATCGTGGATGTTGAAATTCAATAACGATTACATAATAAGAACAATAATTATAAATCCTACACATTTGTGCCAAAATACTAAAATGGCTGTGGAATTGATTCCTCCCCATCTTGTGTTAACGGTTGCTATTGAAATGAAACAGCCTCCTTATGTACAGCGATGAACATCTTTATCTACTATTCAAGCACTGTAACTATATTTAATGACAATCTACAAAATGTAGCCACTTGAATTCCCTTTGATTAGGTCTTTATTTCCCCGTGAATTTTTAATTTTCTGACATATCAATAAATTATATTTCATCTTTAGTAACAAATAGTAACACTATTAATACAAAACACACAACATAATATTCAATGCGAAGGAACGATTAACATACTGATTTTTAATGGACTGGGCTATCTTTGAGGGAGCGACACGAATCGAGAGCCTTATAATTTAATGGTATACATTAAAACAATATATGAGATGATGACGTCATAATTAAGGGAAATTGAGCATTCCTATTGGTTGATTACTGATGCTTAATCCGGTATAGTAAATGGTAAAGTTATAGTGCATATGGACTATAACTGCATGCACAGGGGATGGCCTTGGAGTGCGTAATGTGCGCTTGTGCGCTTGTTCTTGAATGGGGAAAATGCGCAGAGCGCGCAATTAGTTTTAATACGCGCTGGCCCTTGTACAAAGTACGCAGGGCCGAAGAGAGAACACTCACAATTTGAGCAAGGTCAATTTGGGTTTATCAACATTATAACAAAATCAGTTCCTCAAAATAATCATCTTATATAACAAATAGTACATGATTCCTGTCGTTAAATATTCCATAATAGACACCTCTACATTTTTAATTTCTCTCGTGCGATTATATTGCACTCGGCCTGCGGCCTCGATGCAATATAATCGCTCTCGAGAAATTAAAATTGTATCGTTGTCTATTCTGGTATATTCAACTCCAAACCATGCACTATTTGTATAATATTCAGTGAGTGATGCTGATACATGCTCGTTGTATATAAAAGGAGCCACTAAAGATTAGTCAAATATATTATAATTAACCCCTTGCATTCCCCATGGAGGTAATACATGCTACATTATAGAAACCAGTAGCAAATGGGGTAAAACAATTTCAAGGACATGAGATAACAAACAAACACACGCAATACAAACAAAACCCACTCACAAAGTCATACAAAAGCGAGCAGTATAAATGCAGATATTGACACGCATTCAGTGGACATCTAACATATATTTATTCAGTCTGATATTCACAAACACGCTTTAACAAAATGCTTTCTACACACAAATCGCAGAAAAACTAAGATTTCAATAATTTGCGTGCGTCATAAATTGATATAGGCTAATTGAAATATGTGGTATTGTGCACGAACTATATGTCCACCGCCCACCCTTGGATAGGTCAAGGGCAATTTTGCCTCATTGACGCGTCTATGTACCTTGTCTGCTTTAAACACAATTTCGTCTAAGGGATTGTATGGGGGCTAGGTGGATGTAGCCCCCGAGCGTTTTCAAAACAGCAATATTCAGGCAAAAGACACATTACATATTGGGCAAAAACCTGTCATTTTCGGGCCAAAGCGGGGCCAAAGCGGGGCCAAAGCATGCCATAAATAGGGCAAAACTGAAGTCACATTCGGACACATAAATGGTGATTGTCATATTCGGGCGAAACAATATTCGAGGATAATCATGTCATATTCGAGGAGAATCATGTCATATTCGAGGAGAATCATGTCACAATCGGTAAAAAAAGATAATCATGACATATCCAAATAAAAGCATATCATACTCAGGCAAAACTTGCCATCTTCGTGCAAAATCCTTTTATTTTGAGCCCAAAACAACAATAATTCTTGGACAGGTAAAAAAAAAAGTCCCGTTGTTTTTTCTGTCCTAGTTAGGTGAAAAACAGTCATGATGATGCTTAGGCAAAATATTATACACATTCATAATACATTTTCGCTATAATGATATTTTCACAGTATTTACGCTTGAGATTTGTGTTATTTAACCATGCTTGCAATTACTTTTGATGCGTTATGGATTTTCGCTGTTTGTGTGACATGTGCAACAAAAGGCGTTCTATCCTATAACGATTATTTTTCAGAGGTGTTATAATGCATTTTTGTGCGCAGATTGCCTTACATTTACTAATTTAAGCGTCGGATCAAAAACATATCAAAGACGGTGTTTTGTTGTATAAACATATTTATTTCAACAGGAACTCATAAATGTATTGAAGTAATATAATTAGTATTATTATCAATAGCAGTAGAAGTGGTAGTAGTAGTAGTAGTAGTAGTAGTAGTAGAAGTAGTAGTAGTAGTAGTAGTAGTAGTAGTAGTAGTAGTAGTAGTAGTAGTAGTAGTAGTAGTAGTAGTAGAAGTAGTAGTGGTAGTAGTAGTAGTAGTAGTAGTAGTAGTAGTAGTAGTAGTAGTAGTAGTAGTAGTAGTAGTAGTAGTAGTAGTAGTAGTAGTAGTAGTAGTAGTAGTAGTAGTAGTATTAGTAGTAGTATTTTGATAAACTTTGTATTACGGTTATAATTATAAGTGCTATTATTTTTATTTCTATTACCATCATCATTATTATTATTGTGATTATTATACATATTATTATCATTATTATTTAAATTGTTATATTTTCTGTTGTGATTATAATTATTAATATTAATATTAGTATAAGTATTGCTATTATCGTTTTTATCATTAATATTACTGTAATTATCATTAATATTATACATTTGTGTTGTGATTATAATTATTAATATTTATTATTAGTATTATTATTGCTATAATCGTTTTATTAATTTTATTTCTATAATTATCATTAATATTATTGTCATTATTATAATAAAAAAAAGTAGTTTCACATCTTCAGTAGATGGTTCTTCTACATCTTCGTTAGATAAAACACAAATAAAGAGTAACAAATAATATATTATATTAAAGTGAGGCCTGTAAAGTGTCAGATATTGCCCAAAGTGACATTTGAGACTTCAATCCTGTACCAACATCATTGTAAGATATGTCCGAATGATGTGTGAAAGTTTCACTGAAAAAGAACAATTTTCCTGGTTAAAAAAGCGAAAATATGCGTCAGCTTTTACAACGGACGTTTATGAGGTTTATGACCGTTTATAAACGCTTTTTAACTGAATGATTATCAATGATAGATATCGTCATACTAAAGGGGCATTTGAACATATCTAATCCTATTTTATTCTTATCTTACCATAAGACAAACAGCACGGTAGAAGAGAAATGTGGAAGCTCAAATTAATTTGTGTGGAGTTCGACACTTTAATGGTGCACCTTTAAGCAGCATTCTCAACAAGTCTTCAGAATTACTATATTACAAACAAGCTGTTTTTCATGAAGAGAATAATACATAAAATAACCCAAGGCATCTGTCAAAACACTTCGACATTTAACATGGTGAATGTTAATTTCATTTTGCTTTAATATATTACATGACAAAAGAATGAAGGTTTTGAAAATGTAATCTCGAAAATATATTATGTATATTATGGCTTCTTTAAAATGACTGCCTTAAGACTTACTTGAAACTGATTAGTACAACAGTAGGACAACAACCTCTTAAAATAATGATTCAATAGAGAGATCATAAACGGCTATTTAATAACCTATTTAGTGTATTTTGGAAACAAAATTCAGGCATTTTATAATTTGTTTCTCTATCATCGAACAAATATATATTTATCGATATTTCAGCTGTTTCTGAACCGATTTTGATCAAATAAAGTTTGTCTTATCTTTAAAATAATAATATGCTCTTCCAAATATTACACTTTTCATTACCTCGCAAATTAAATATTTCTTGAAGCGCCCTCTAAACCAAAACTCTACTATCCCTTTAATCTGCATGGTTTGTCTCCCTTTAAAGCAAGAGAAAGCGGATGGGAAACCGCCTTGTTTATAAATGGATCTCCTTGTTTTTGTAGTCTTAAGAGCAAGACGAAGTTTGTGGAGAAAACAAGTAGTTTGGGTAGATCGTCGATTTATTCTGAAAAGTATGAACCTTAATTATATTTTCCATCTGAAGATTGGAATTATAACACAATTCCAAAATAACAAAATTGTACAAGATAATCTCGAAAATATTATCTGTGTAATGTGTTTACGCAAAGAGAAGAAAAGAGAAGACTTACGAATTATATGTGTGTTTTTTAAAGCAAACTAGTGAATCTTTTCAAGAGAGAAGACTTATATTACTCGACAAGATTAGTTCCACCCAAGTACACAAACCTCTTGTTTATTTATATACATGCTTTTGATTTTCTTTAAAGCAAGACGAAGTGTGTGTGGGGCTTAATAAGCAGTTTTGGGCAGGGTATCGATCCATCTTGGATATTGTGAACCCTATTTTTTTAATTCTCAATTGGATGATTTACTATAGGATAAAGGATTTTACAAGATAATTAGTTCTCGAATGAATATTATAACAATATTATAGTCAAAGTATAGGGCTTCTTAAACACAAATGAATCCTTTAATGAGAAAAAAACGTGTATTACTCTAAACTTGTTAGTTCCACTGAAGGACTGGACAACCCTTTGGTGATTAATCAAATACTATTTTGAGAAAACTTACATCACATCCTCAGGCTAAATTGGGAGTTGTTTTTTTTTTCCCGGAAAAAATCATGTAATGTTCGAGCAAAAGAAAGGAGTTTGCTTTGTATGGTCTATGGAAATACGCAAATGATGAAGTTGTTGTTTTTAATGTTGTGTTTGTTTTATCAGGTAAATAAGGGAATGATGATTTTCAGCAACTAAACAAAAAAACACTTGAAAAAACTTACATCACATCCTCAGGCTAAATTGGGAGTTGTTTTTTTTCTCCCGGGAAAAATCATGTAATGTTCGAAGAAAAAAAAAGGAGTTTGCTTTGTATGGACTATGGAAATACGCAAATGGTGAAGACCGTTTTATATTGTTTTGTTTGTTTTATCAGGTAAATAAAGGGAATGACGATTTTCAGCAACTAAAAAAACACACTTAAAGACGCCAGCTGCCCGTTTCCCCTAGCAACGTGGGGTCTGTATTCCCACGTATTCAGGATGCTGCTATGAAATAACAAAAGAAACCATGGGCGTAACGAAGGGGGGGGGGGGGGGTGTTAAAATCCCCCATTTAGCGAACATATACTGTACAGACTGTCCCAGAAAAAACGAAACCGGGTTTCATGGCAGAAATTTTCTGTCATAATGAATAATTGCTTTGATGATATATATATGTCTGAAAAGCTCTGTGTCTCTTCTTTCATTTGATGTACAACTTATGGCACATAATTTACGCAAGACTGAATTAGAACAATGGAAAGAGGTGTTACCAAAATTCGATTTGCGGTTTGGGTGAGGTTTTGGGGTGAGTTTTAACCGTAGTAAACGTACTTATTTTGAGAAAAGACAAACACCTCATAAAAATACATAATTTTATCTTTTATATGACACCTCATGATTAAAAAATAAATGATTTATGCCAGAGAACGAGTACAATGAAATCATGCTTGATTCCAGCCCAAATGGGTAATTTTCCTGATCTAGCCTGTTTCCCATGGTTTCCCTGATCCCCATGTTTGTGTAAATTCACTCATGCATCAAATTCCATTGTCAGGAAAGGTGAGCGACTTCTTACTCAACTTTCACTCATTTGGGCAGAAATCAGGCATGGTTTCATTGTACTCGTTCTCTGGCATAAATCATTAATTTTTTTAGCATGAGGTGTCATGTAAAAGATACAAATATGAACTTTCATGTGGTGTTTGTCCTTTTTAAAAATAAGTACGTTTACAACCCTTAAAACTCACCCAAACTTAAAATGTATGCGTGCAAATGGAATATTGGTAACACCACTTTCCATTGTTCTAATTCAGTCATGCTTGAATTATGTGCCATAAGTTGTACATCAAATGAAAGAAGAGACACAGAGCTTTTCAGACATATATATATCATCAAGGAAATTATTCATTATGATTGACATGTTGTAGCATATCGTTTGAAGTTCAATTCGTATTTGATGTGTTAAGTAGATGTATAGCTTCAACTTTGTTAAATAAAACAATGTAATTATTTGTTCATCAGTTTACAACTAGTCTTATAGTTTTTTAACCATGGTTTTCATAAACCTCCTTTGTGAATTCCAGCAATTGTGTTACTTCGTTGATTATAACAACACTCAGTCTCCATACAAAAATAAAAGTATACTTGTTTGAATAATATCACAAGGATAAACACAAAACAAACACAACTTAACATTCATTAGTACTGATTTCAACCGGAGGGCTGCTGAGGAAGTTTTGCTTTTGTATGTACGTGTCCCTTAATTAACATTTTAAAGCAAATATAAAAACACATTAAACAAAATAACATTTAACCTGTTGCCTACTAGACTGTGCAATCTCCATAGAGTTAACACAGAGCCCAACAAGGTTCCCGTAGACAATGGGTTAAATAAACGAAACACAAAATGATAAAGGTAAAAACGAAAATGAAATCAAATTAAATCAATGAGCAGGTTAACAAAATCAAACCAAACATGGAGGCAAAGAAATACCAAATTGGTGTACTTACGACCGTTAGGCTTGTATCCACCTGGAGGCAGTTGGGACGTCGATGACATCTGGCTCACCGTACTCCTAGAAGGAACCGGAAGTAGGGACTCATTCCCAGTAAGGGATGACACCACCGTTGGTACGATCGACGTGGTATAGTTGATGAAAGATGTCGTCCAACGGGGTTCACCCGAAGACGGGGTAGACGATGTTACATTCCAGTTCGACGGGGCTGCCGATGGTGATGCTGATGGAGAAAGACTTTGTGTTCGCATTTGCGACGCTGATATAGGCTTCGTTGACGATGAGGATAACAATGGTGATGGTGATAATGATAATGATGATGATGGTGGTAATGGTGATGCAAATGATGATGATGATGACGATGATGAAGATGTTAATGAAGATAGTGATGTTGATGTAAACATTGAATGTGTTCTCATTAGCGGTTCTGATGTCGACGATGATAGAATACGTGTTCTACTCTCCGGTACAGCTGACGACACTATGCTTTGAGCTGTTGATGACGACGACGATGGCGACGCCGATGATGATGCCATGATAAGTGTTCCTATTTGCGATGATGTTGGTGTTGGCGTATACACACTAGTTCGTATTTGCGATATTGGTGTTGCAGATAGCATAGGTGCTAGTGATGGCGATATCGTTGATGACGAAGGCAATGTTGATGAAGATAATGACGACAATGTTAACGAAGGTGAAAATGCGGATAGTGATGATGATGAGAATAACACTGATTGCGACGTTGGTGTAACTGGTATCGAGGAAACTGAGGATTCACCCAGAGAACCCGTCCCGAAAGAAGTTGAAGCATTAGGTCTCGGGCTTACCTGGGCCGATGCGATACTCAACTGAGAAAACAAGATCGCACCCGATGACCCAACGACCTCCAACACAAATAACGATGACGTTGGTGATGTCGAAGACGACGTCGTAGACGCTACCATAAATGAAACCAAGAGTTTCAACATGAAACATAATATCTTGACGATCATAGTGCACAGATTTGAAATCTGCTCTAGCACAATATTCGCCCTTCTTCGAATTCTCATCCAAGACGAAACGAAAGAATAAGCTCTTTCTGCTTCTCGTTCGGTCCTGCCGTTACATTTGAACATTTTATAAATATACAATAAACCTTCCATACATTTATCAAAGAGATAACTATCAGTATCACGCGCAGAGTTCTGCATTCTTGTTATTACGTTATTTCCATTTGTTGGTCTTGGTTTGCTTCCAGTTAACATATCAGGCACATGGTCACATTTTATTGTACGACGTTTTACCAGGTCACACGAGGAAGGCCGCGGGGTTAGGGCAACACAGGCACACATATAGGTTTGGGGTTCGAACATCGAAGGCAAGCGGTAGCTATTCCCCACTGAATTCGCATCCAAAAGGCAAGAGTAATCACATTTCAATAGCTGCTGATCTTCCCAAGAACAATTGTCCAAGGAATACCCATCCATAAGCGTACGCTGCGTTCCAGTCGTATTTCTTTTGTCTTTTGGAGTCAAATAAAGCGTCGTAATAGGCAAACACGACAAAACACGAATGGGTCTAAGGCATGGCGGAACAAACACTGCAAAGGCAGCGGGGAAGGACGCCGACGGTCCTGTGAACTCCGCCGGAGATGCCGGCGGTGGATCGGATGAGGCCCGACCACTAGGGAGGTTTTCTGCTACCAGCGTTGCGTAGAGAAAGCAACAGTTCCAGACGGTTACTTCGACGCAAAGCCATTGTCTCAGTTGCATTCTGTCTCCAACAAAATCACGACAATGAGCCAGATAACTGAGGCAATAAACATTCTAGTTGCAAAATGTTTATATCACGACATGGTCGCCCAGTCTATATACTGTATATACGTACCATGCAGCCAATCCCTTATTAACGACAGTACATGAAGTAAATGTAATCGGTAATACAAACAGTGAGAGCGGTGTGAATTGTCCCGCCCATCTACAAGCAGACGACGCGTGTAAATGACCGGCTCACTCTACCCGCTCTCGGCACTGCCACTAAATGACTATTGATTACTTGTTTATCACCAGCTCTCGCTCTCGTTCGCAAGCGTTGTTAAGGTCGTGTCTCTTTCCGTCTTCCATAGTAGTTTCGCGCGCTTTTCTTCCTCCACTTATTTCGCGCGCTTTTAATGGTGATAAACGATCCATTATAGCTTACATGCAGATGTGATAACAATCCTATCATCAGTGGTGTTACTTCGGGTTAATCATTTGGGGAAAATTACGTATTGGGGGACCGTCCACTGTACTTAATATTATATATTTTATTGAAGAGCGGCGCGGCACGGGCCCCAACTGCTGATCCACCAACCGTCCTCTCAATCATAATAAAAACAACGCCTCATTTTAACACCATCAAAACCACATTAACATTTGCGCATTTTGAATGCAGGCGTAATATAATAGAATTTATCGTGAATTTATTGAAGGTCTCAAGGCAACAAGTAGTTTTGTATCACATCACGTCAAGTATACTCTTTCTTGGAAAAGAGGTGGTCATTTCAGAATGCCGGCGAGCTCTCCGTTATGGAGACGGTCAGAACAAGTTAATTGAATAAGTGTAATGGTGAGTGGGTCCTTCTCAAGTCCTTTACTTCCATGAAAACTATTATGGTAAATCCCCTTTTTTCTGCATTTGTTAGTTAAAAAAAAGAAAAGAAGGAAGTAATGTTTAAAGGGATATAATAGTTGAGTTTTGGTAAAGAGAGTACAGTTTTGGTGAAATTGAATTTTAGTGACCCAAACCTGCACCATTACATTACAAACTGATAGTTATAACTCCACCATGCTCGAAAGGAATACAAAATTACAAAAGACCAAGTAAAAAGCCTGTTATCATGCGAAAAGCTGTTAAAACTCAAGAGGGCGCTCTCTAAAAACTCATTGGTTTCAACCATTTAAAATAAAATATTGTGCATGTGATGTTTTGTTGAAATAGTGATTAGATGGAGAGATAATCAACAATTTTTTAAAAACCTCTTTTGTAAATATTTGAAAAGAAGAAGCATTTTTTAAATTTTTTCAACGGCTGGTTCAAAATTATCGAATATATATTTTGTGGGGCCCCACACATATTACAGATGGTTACATTAATGGATATTTCAGCCATTTCTGAACCGATTTTAATAAAATAAAGTTTATTCTGTCATTAAAATTGTATGCTCTTTCAAATTTGACACTCCGTTTTTCATTATCTCACAACAAGAATTATTATGTCTAGCGCCCTCTATGCCAAAACTCAACTATCCCTTGAATGTGACAGTAAAGACAAATCAGATTTCGAGTACATATATACATAAATGCAGCAGATTGACGTTCATAATCAAAATATACATTACATAAACCATTGTATATATCATGCATGTATTGAATATTGATATCAAAACCGAATTCTCAGAAAACTTGTTAAAATCGTTCTTGACAGTCAGGTGGAATATTAACACAACTAAACACATCTGAGGAAGGTAATGTTCCCTACGTATCTTCGTGGGGATGACAATGTTGGAATAGACATTGGATATTCGTGGGACCTAAATGATTGTGCTATTGAGTATTGAATGATAATAACTCAGATTTGACATTATAGGTCTATTTTATGATATAACACATGATTATGACACATTGCCTTATATAATGTGCATGTCCTATATAGTCAATACATATTATCGGCGTGGTCGAGGGGGAGGGGGGGGGGGGGGGGGACAGGCCCCGTGAACCCCCCTCACCCCCCTCCATGGTTACGGTACTGCATGATATACATGGTTCCCGTAATGGCTGGGTTAACCTCTCACTTTGAATATTGTATCCCTTTCATGTGTTTCTGTTCAATGGGATTTAGTTGAAATCCACCAACCAAAACTTAAAGGTACACTTGAGTGTTGGTACTTTCCGAAATGTCACTTGACACTAAATTGGTTGGTTTTAATTCCATTTGAAAGATCATTGAATAAAACATGTGATATGAGAATCATTCTCTTTCGAATGAACTGTTGTAACATTTTATATAAAAAATATTTTATTTATAATATCTTCTGGCTAGATGATATCTTGACTTTAAAAAAAATACATTAAATGCTTATTCACCTCTTTCAAAAAAAATGTCAAAAGAGGTTTTTAATTAGTTTTTGATGATATCTCTATTCCATCATTATTTTAACAAAACATCACATGCACAATTGTGTATGAAAAATGGTTGAAACAAATAAGTTTTTGAAAGCGCCCTCTTGAGTTGTAACTGCTCTTTTTGAAAGATAACCGGGTTTTTACTTACTCGTTTGTAATTGTGTATACTTTCGAGCGGGGTGGAGTACTTGAGTAGTGGAGTACAGTAATGGTGCAGGTTTTGGTTACTGAAATTCCCAACACTCAACTTTCCCTTTAAGAATGCCTTTAAATTCGTTCATCGATACTCATTACCCGACACGTCTCGAAATTCTTGTGTAATTATCGATCTCATTTTCTTTTTTCAGCTTGTATTCTTCCTCGCGGCCTTTAGCTCTCCATAGCATATGCGATGAGTTTCAGTATTAATTAGGCCCACCAGCAAAATGCCAGACACCGAGTAAATTAATTACTACTTTTGCATAATGTAATACCTGTAATCATCACTGGTGAACTGGAGACGATATTACTGCCAGTACGTTCATGCATTCATTGTAATGCTGTTTCATAACACTTTCATAATTAAGATCATAATTATGCAGCCACATAATTTATTTGTATCATCTAATAAGTAATCATTGTATAGAACAAGTAATTTGAAATGAATTCGGGATATGATGTATACAAGAATAGGCTAAGCCAACAGTCTTTAATCACGAATCAAAGTGTATGTATGTGTTTGTCTGGATGGCTTATAATAATGGTTATTAAACAAAATGAAAGAATTTCGTCCTTAAAGATATTGGTAAATCATTAATATATTTCCATTTCGTTGCCAATGCTTAAAGGCCAATACCAGTTTGGGGAAACGCCCCCCCCCCCCCCCTCAAAAACGAAATGGACGCTCTTATTACCAATCATGTGAAATAATATGTTTTTACTAATACGGGATGATACAATGTTGCCTGGAAACCGCCTACTAATTGATATATTTGGTAAATTATATAGTCATCTGTTGCGGATAGATATCTCGACGATGGTCGTATGTTGATATACAGCCTCGTGCGCTGAGTGTTAATCCTATGGCAAATGCGCACATGGTAATTCGCACGAGCGAATCGCTCGAACGAGCGTATAGAATGTGTCCAGCGTAGACGGGTCAAGCTGACGGTAAATTTAGGCTCAATGTCAGAGGCTTTCATAAACGTTTTTACTGATATTTCTGCATTATTTTGACGATAGTAAGGTTCTGATTTTTCCACACACGCTCCTTTTTATGCTATTTCAACAATACTAATCAATTAGTTTGACTATTTTAACCTATTCATGTTGTTATATTTTTGCCAAATTATTGCGGACACACTATCAGACTATAAATAATGCAAAATTATTCCTTGTTATATTTCAAATGTTTTGTCAAATGTATGTGGACTCACTTTTACACTATAATGTAATAACTTAATCGCGTGCCTTCGTGTTTTACCCTTTCTTTTTGCATTGTTTGACCGACTTATTGGGAGTAACTACGCCATAAGTAATGTCGTGAGCGTGCCCATTATGTTTAATTGCATGTTACTTCCGACCGAAGGGCCACACTCTACATTATAATATCTGTACAATATTCTCCGTTTTAATAGTAAATATATTACTCATTGCGGATATAGTATTGAAAATAATATCGCTAGTGATATTCGTTTGTCTCGCAATGTAAGGTCAACAAGGAATGTAAAAGATCACGACGTTTCGTGTGCCGCTGCAACACTTACATTACATTATATCACTTGACAAAGTGTGGCAGCGGCACACGAAACGTCGTGATCGTTTAGATTCCTTGTTGACCTTACATTGCGCGACAAACGAATATCACTAGCGATATTATTTTCGATTCTCCGTTTTATTTCGATTTTGTTTTTGTTCAGATTATTTGTGGCACGTGTCCTCATCGAAGCTACGCCCTAAGTATAATATGTTGCGAGCGTGACGATTGTCGTAAACATTCCATTTATAGTGTACATAAATTGTGTCGAAGTCAGACACCTATTTGTCAGACTATAATTCTATATACCAAGCTGCTCAGGGGGGAAATTGCAGAACGATAGTTTCCTACAGCATCGTTTGTATTAGTTAGGATTATGTGCAGGTCTTTGCTTCGGCCTGGTTTTAGGGCTAGACACATTAATTTATAGGGTACATAAATTGTGTCAAAGTCAGACACCTATAATTTGTCACACTGTTATTCTATACCAAGCTGCTCAGGGGGAAGATTGCAGAACGATAGTTTCCTACAGCATCGTTTGTATTAGTTAGGATTATGTTCAGTTCTTTGCTTCGGCCTGGTTTTAGGGCTAGACACATTAATTTGTTTGTTTATACTAACATTAACGGCGAGGTAATATTATCGCGTACGCAAATGCCAAGCAACGACGCATCTTGAATAATACAGCAAGAACATGAAGTCAAATGTCTTTACTCATATCGATCAATAAGCGCGAAACGAATAAGCTACAGTTATCGCTAATGTTTTGTTAAAGGGACATTTTCCCCAACACATAATCACCTTTAATTATGTTCTCTAAACATTAAAACACAATTTCATGCAAATACGACCAACATTGGCCTTTTGAGCAAGGGATGAGCATCATTCAAATTAACTGGCTGTACGGGATAATCCCATTCATCGCGAACACCAAGGAGGCTGCCATTTATGTTTATGAAACTCGGATCGCTCTAAAATGTGACGTCAAACCCGAACTACTCTTTTTGTTGGCTCACGTTTTGTCTTGTGTTTGTGCACAAACCCCGCGAGCTGCGAGAGCTAACAAAAAGAGGCCGAGCTTGTTTGTTCGGGTTTGACGTAGCATTTCGGCGCGAACAATTCAAAATCCGGGTTTCAAAAATTATAATGGCAGCCTCCACGCTATACGCGATGAATGGGATTAGCCCATTCAGTGATTGACTTTGAATGATGCCCCTCCTTTGTTCAGAGGGCAAACATTGGACATATTTGCATGAAATTATGTTTTAATGTGTAGAGAAATTAATCAAAGGTAAATAGATGATGGGGAAAATTTCCCTTTAACTGTTTTTCTTTTCTCCTCTCCACTGTTTTAACTTTTCTTCATTCGCACTTATAAACACCCCCCTCCCACGGTAGGGAGCTTTTGCATTTTTGGGCTTGAAATTGTGCAATCTGGTGCTTACCTAGATAGCAATTTCGGGCTTAACATTGACTGTATCTGGGAAAGCGTGTTATGATTTGATCAACCAGAAATTTTAAATATATTTTCACGAAGAAAACAAATAATTGACACACTAATAAATATGCACCCCAACACACGCACAAATATCGTTTTTATATTTAGTGTCATACACAGTTCCAACATAAACCATATGCCACATTATGTATGATCCAACAACAAAGCCTATAGCCAAGAATGAGTCCCGAGGGGGCGAAGCTACCGAGGGCGGGGGCAGAGCCATATAGGGAGGGTTTGGGAGGGCGGGTAAGATTTTGCATTTATATACTTTAAATGGTGCAATTTGGTGCACGTCACACAAGCAGCCAGATCAATGCCAGCCTACACTGGAACTACGTGGCCCGGTACAGAAAAAAATACTCACCCCAGACCATACGCAAGTTACTCAACAAACTGAGATAATCTGTTCGCGCGCGAAGCGCGCAGCGAAAATTTAAAGTGTATGTATAAATTACTTTTTGAACGTTACAATTAACAAGTCTTAGCTCATACAATTAATTTTGTCTTTCCCACTCGTATACAGATACACACACACACACACACACACAACTTACATATCCTTCCCTAAAACATGGGGGGGGGGATGATTGTACATGTCATCCCCCCCCCCCCACCTTGTGAGGTGGGGGATGCATACCTCGCATCCCCTCCGTTGTCTACGCCCCTGCATGGAGAGGGGGAAGGGTGATTGGAGGGTGTGATGGTAGGTGGGTGCACGGTAAAGGTGCTTTTGCAATGTTTTACTTGAAATTATGCAGTCTGGTGCATACTTTTTTTTGAAATTTGACTTGACATGAAGTAAAATCTGAGTTTTCTTGTCTAAAAAATACAATTTGTTCAATTACTGTTATCGAATTAGATAAAAGCCATGATTGAAATTTATTTGGGGGGCAAGTGCCCCCAAGCCCCCCCCCCCCCCCCCCCCCCCCACCAGTAGGATATGGTTTAAGATTTGGCTTATGGTTAGCGAGAACGGTTAGGGCTATAAACATTAATTTTGTATGTACATACGAAAATAAAGAGCAAAACCATTCTCGCTGGTGCAAAATCCCCCCAAACACTCATCTCCAATAGGAATGAAACACAAGTTATTTTTTCACTATATAGTGCCGGCATTATGTCCACAATGAACAAACGATATTATTTTTCATATGGAAAATGAAAATATGGAACATATATCCATTGATATAGTCCCAGTGACAGGCATTGGTACACAGTTAGACAGTGAAAACCTATTTTTTTCCCAAGTTGAAAAAGAGGATTGAGCGCCTTTTGAAATTTAAATATATAAGGAATTCGTGACTTTAATCAGGGCATTTTACTCAAAGCTACCCACAACTATCAGAACGTGAACGACATCAGTCATAAAAAAGACACCAACAAAAAACAACGTCTCTTTGACGTTTATTAACCAAAGTTTTAGCATCCGTAAGACTTACCCAGTTTTGCCCGTAGATGGCGATATGGTATCTACATCAGAATTACATGTTAAACTATTTCAAACTGCATTTCCAATAGCAACAACTGTGTTAAATACCAAACGCCCGTTAATGGCGCAACAGCAATAATGTCGACAGAGGCACATTGATTCTCGAGACACCCCACAGTCTGTTTTCTGAATAATAGTGCGTCTTCGCGGGTCAACAAAATAATACAAGCGGAACCGACTGTCCGTTAGGGACAGCGCTGTTGCCATTTTGATTGCATGCACTAATTAGTATGCATGATCGTACGCGCGCGCGCGATGTACAGTTAAGTGCTCTTACGTACGTAGCAAAACTGCTAACAAAAGTCTAGTTTGTCACCCGAATCCTCCAACAACTTTTAGTGTCACTGGTGTCAGGATAACTCGAGCGATATAAAACACCAACTGACTGACTAAGTGACTGAGCTGATCATTGTGTGTACTATATCTGTATTTTATGTACTGCTGGTGCATATCGCGCGCGCGCGTACGATCATGCATACCTAGTGCATGCAATAAAAATGGCAACAGCGCTGTCCCTAACGGACAGTCGGAACCGGAATGGCGACATAGAACAAAAATCCACAAACGTTTGGCACGGTTCTACACACCATAGTATAATATGTTCGTACTAGAAACAAGCGAACACTAAAAAGAGAAGAACAGTTTATGTAAAACTAAATTGCACAGATTGAAACTGATCTTCTTAGAACTAATATTTTGCGAAAAACTACAGTTTTCCTCGGTATGTTTTTACAACTACAAGATGGTGCTACTGGAAGACTTACACCTAATAAACCTGAACGTTATGATACAGAATTGTATTCATAGGGAAACTGACCAGAAATATAAACAATAAGCAAAGTAATTTGGGCTTTCCCGGGATTCGAGCCCGGACCTCCGGGGAGAAAAGTCCTTATAATTGTCCATATACATTATTGGTTTAAATAATTAAAATTGCTAACTTAGTGTGCCCCTTTCTTCAATATTGTATTAAATTCGTAAACATATTGCAGACAAAGATCTTTAATACGCCGTATTCAAAATACCCCGGCGGGAGAAAGGGGGTTGGGGAGGCAGCCACCATGCACATCACATGAACGTTCATTATCCACATGGCTGCATACACAGTCACACACGCAGACCACCAGACACAAAGTAGAAGCTGTCTTTTAGCAGGGCCGTGAACAAAAGAATACAAGAAAACATACAGTAACAGATCATACGTTACGTAGGATAAAAACTAAAAACATGTATATTCTCCAGCATGATCCGAATCTTAACATTACGTTTATCACGAATTGGACTGAAATACGCATTCACAAAATATAGTCACAAATATAATTATTGTACACACTCACGCGCGCGCGCAAACACACGCACACACTAACACACACACACACACGCACACACACACACACACACACACACACACACACACACACACACACACACACACATGTACACACGCATCCACATACCTACATACAAACACACTTACCTACGGTCACGCACACACCCACCCATACACAAAGACGGCAAACACGTAAACTCATTTTATAAAAGGCAATAATAATGTATCCACAGCATAATTTTAATGATTATTTTTCATATGAAGGGACTTTTGTTGACAACTCTTCAGTGTTATAATGACATGCTATACTACGAAGGAGACAAACATGATTGCTAGTATTGTATTGCAGCTGCACAGTGACTGGCTGATCCTACGCGAAGTTAGAAATAGTGGTGCCGTCTGCAGACTAAAGCGCGACTTAGACGATGTGCCGTGTGCAGAGGAGACTTTATAAGATGTGACGTGTGCAGGCTTATCCATGAAGGGCGGAAGGATCACGTGACAAGTTAGGTCAGCCTGTACGCGTACGCAGCTAAACACAGACAAACAAAACAAACTTGCTCTTATTTGATTTGAAATGCTGTGATTGTTTTTGACAACTCTTTTGTTAATAGCGTGAAATGAGTTTTAGAAACTTTAACTGGTTTCAATACTTTCTCGCTTTAATTCATTTTAACGTAAAAACTGTATCCCTACATAACTGTATGGTCACATTATAAAGGGTAATCAAAGCTGGACAACACATACATTTTCAGACTCATGGCGCCATATTTAGGGGCCTATTGCTGCACAGTGTTCGATTGAACCTTGGCGAAGTAATGTGGGAATTTGAATGGTGCCGTCTGCAGACTAAAGCTCGCATTCGACGATGTGCCGTGTGCAGAGGAGACTTTATATGACGTGACGTGTGCAGGCTTATCCAAGGGGAGATCCTCTTCCCGCACGCAACCCTGGATCTAAACAAAAAAGAGAAAAAATCAGGACTTACACGTAATTGTTCACAAATGTTCATACATATTAACCTTGTGAAAGTAAGGTTAAATTGTATATCTATAAAGACGTTTTGTTCGCACTCTGATAATCTAGTCTTCTGCATGGCTGTTCTTTTTTGGGGGGTTAAAACATGTACTTTAGGTTCGACCCTTGGATTTTAGCGCATTCTTTTTTTTAACTGTGTGTTATCTCATCATGAAAACAAACAAACGAAAAGGTTAACACGTGTAACAAATTTTTGGTTAATTTTACGGACCCATTTGAAAATCTGTCATGATGAAAGAGCAATCCATCAGGGTCTACGAGACGGAATAAATAAATAAATTAACACTTCTTGACGTTTCTCGAAGAAAAATTAAGCACTATTGAGTTAAAGGGGTAGTTTAGTTTTGGTAGAGAGGGCGCTGCACATAACAATCTTTTTGTGAGGTAATGAAAAACTGAGTGTCGAATTTGAGAGAACATGCAATTTTAATGGCAGAATAAACTTTATTTGGTCAAAATCGACCCAGAAGCGGCTGAAATATCAATAAATATATCTGATCTTATAATTATTTGGGGCCCAAATAATTAGATGATTTTTTCAAAAAATTTAAAAAATGCTTGCACTTTTTCAAAAATTTTCAAAAGCTTTTTAAAAATAGTTGTTGATGATTTCTCTATTTAATCATTATTTCAATAAAACATCACATACATAATTTTGTATGAAAAATGGTTGAAACCAATGCCTTTTAAGAAAGCGCCCTCTTGAGTTTTAATGGCTCTTTTGTAATGATAACGGGCTTTTTACTTAATCGTTTGTAATTTTGTATACATTTCGAGCATGGTGGAGTTATAACCATTAGTTTATAGTGTTGCTGTCCAGGTTTGGTTACTAAAGTTCAGCCTTACCAAAACTAAACTACCCCTTTAAACATTTATCATGATATACATTTTCAGAAAATAAGTTCGCGTCGAATCAAGCCCGTTCCAAAAGTCAACATTTATTCATGATTGTACATGTATAAATTAACAGAAAGCAATAGGCACTGACACTACATATATAGAAGTATATTATACTTCTATATCATTATTTTAGTGTATGTGCAAAGTATGCTATATCGGATACTAGAATTCAAATTGGAGGGGAATCATTGGCGGGAGGAAAACATATGGACACATAGGCCGTTATTCTGTCTGACGTAGTTGTGACTAAATTTAAACAACTGTTTAGTTAAACAGGACTTTAACACGACTTCAGAATACCGGCCATAATGTAACGAATTAGACACAAAGTACACAAACCAGACGAAGAGGCACACAGTGTAGGCGTTAAGTGGAAGACATCAGAGAATTTGGGGGTATTACATCGATGAGACAAGCACACGAAATAAGAAAATGGAATGGTAATGAAGAGGCCTCCCTTCTGCAGTGGAGAGACATATGCTAGATAGATATATACATATATAGATAGATAGATAGATATATAGATAGATAGATAGATAGCTAGATAGCTAGATAGCTAGATAGATAGATAGATAGATAGATAGATAGATAGATAGATAGATAGATAGATAGATAGATAGATAGATAGATAGATAATAATGTTGCATTTATCTTTGAGAGACAAAATCAATCACAAAGTCATAAGAGATAGTAAGGGAATCAAAATGGTGATGGGCTGGGCAGGTAGCAAGACTTCAGGACAATAGGTGGACACATCGTTTAACAGAATGGCAACCAAGGAAGGGAAAGAGAAGGAGAGGGAGGCTAAAGAAAAAATGGATAGATGAACTAACTAACATCATATATGGGAACGGCCGCATGGCCCAGGATAGCTAGAGACAGAAGAGAATGGAAATGTCGTGAGGCTTTGTCCAACGCTTGGATGATCTATGGTCTGATAGATAGATAGATAGATAGATAGATAGATAGATAGATAGATAGATAGATAGATAGATAGATAGATAGATAGATAGATAGATAGTTCAAAAGGTTGGTCTGCGTCGGTGTGGTGAATAGTTAAACACAAATTTAAAGAAAACACCGTAAGAAAACATAGATAGATAGATAGATAGATAGATAGATAGATAGATAGATAGATAGATAGATTGTTGGACTTACTTTTACAGATGGCGACTATGTTAGATTGTTGGTAACATAGACAACCGGCGAGTTTGTCACAAGCTATGTGTAGAGAAACGGACGAAAAATAACATATTGCAATTTCTTCGAAATGGTTCCAAAGTGAACAATAGAACATAAATACCTGTTGTTTTTATTTTTTTTTATGTACATAAATATTACAACATTATTACACCCCTCTCGTGTTATCTATTATCTATTATATTAATACGGGTAGCTTCAACCCCCCAAATGTGTCCCACTCGAGATATCCTCACCCCGAGAATTCGGCGACTCCCCGACCGTCGGGATCGAAGGATATACGTTTTGCGGAGGACAATAAGGTATTCCCGAGTCGCTCCCGCCCCGTGGTCGTCCTCCAGATCGAAGAAAAGGGAAAGTCAGCAATGCGGTTGCTAAAGTTAAGGCGCCGAGCATCGACTAACGATTTACCACCAAGACTTTGTTTAATGAATATAAAACGGAGTTGATAAAGCAAGATATATATTGAGAAACAGTTTTTAAGTTTACAAGTGGCAAAATTACCCCGGTTTAGATAAATATCAATATTATTATTATACAAATGGTCGATATGATCTGTAAGTCTTAAATTGACAACGCAGGTGCTTTGTAATCGTAGTGTAATAGTCGTAAGGTTCAATTCGCTGCGCGTATATCACACTATAGGGTAGTTGTAAACGTGTACACGCCTCGGAATCATCTCAACCCCCCTTCGGCCAAGAGGCCGCATGTTTATTTGCACACCGATACGTTGACGCGCTCTCAGCTGCCCGCTCCACGGACTGCAATTACCCCACCATGTGACGAGATGCATTATTTTGTCAGGGATGGGGTTTATCGATGTTGCTAAATAACCCCCAAAATGGCATTTTATTACATGCATGTAGAGACAACTAAGGTCATTCCCTTCAAGGAAATATATCACCGGGTTTGAACGTATAGCAAGGAATATACTGAATTTGAAAATTAAACCTGTTTAACATGTGGGTATGGGAACGGGTAAGAATTAAAGGGGTAGTTTAGTTTTGGTAGAGAGGGCGCTGCACATCACAATTTTTTTTTGTGAGGTAATGAAAAAATGAATGTCGAATTTGAGAGAACATGCAATTTTAATGGCAGAATAAACTTTATTTGGTCAAAATCGACCCAGAAACGGCTGAAATATCAATAAATATATCTGATCTTATAATTATTTGGGGCCCAAATAATTATATGATTATAATCATTATATCAATAAAACATCACATGCATAATTTTGTATGAAAAATGGTTGAAACCAATGCCTTTTAAAAAAGCGCCCTCTTGTGTTTGAATGGCTCTTTTTGAATGAAAACAGGCTTTTTACTTAGTCGTTTGTAATTTTGTGTACCTTTCGAGCATGGTGGAGTTATAACTATTAGTTTATAATGTTACTGTGCAGGTTTTAGCTACTTAAGTTCAGCCTTACCAAAACTAAACTACCCCTTTAAGGCATGCACTCTTCGTCCCAATCCTTACTCAAAACTTCGCAAAAGTTTAAATTTAAAAAACACGACTTATTATGTATTCATTCTTCAATAGTCTTTTCATGCATACAATTTTATCATATTTGCATTACAATTATTGTTAACAATTTAAACAGAGTGTTTATACCGGGGAAGTGATGATATCTTCATCCCATTCCTTACTCAAAACTTTGCACAAATTTCAATTATAATCACGACTTATAAATGTATTCAGTCGTCCAATATCATCATAAGCATTATGATCATTGTAAACAATTTAAACAGAGTGTATATACCGGGGAAGTGATTATAATTATGTTCATTGAAAACCCTTTGGATTGTGAGTAAATTATTTACCCGCCTTTCTTCATCATGATGCACAAGAAAAGAAGGTTTAGCCTCACCATCTCGCAATCCGCTCAGGATTGATAATACAATATACTAAAGGGTGTAATTTTATTAAATGCATGACAAAACAGCTATGATCATTCCCTTCAGGCTTCAAGGCAATGTATTCACGGGTTTCACAAGGATAAACATATACCATATTAGTATTATAATACTAAATTTGGAAATCAAACTTATAGGACAAAATTCCGCCGATTTGGAGATAGAGGAAACAAGTGAACACCTTACATGCCTTACTAACTTCGCAAATGTGTTGGTATTATTTTTCGTCATGTGTTTGTCATGCATACAATTTTATTATGTTTGCGTTAGTATTATTATAAACTTTTAAACAGAGTGTACCGGGGATGGGTCGGGTTTATAATTTTAACTAAAAGGTTGTATCGCAATTACATGTGCAAAAGAGAGGGGTGGCGGAGTGGAAAGGGAATCATTTTTTAAGAGGTCGATGTGGTCTTAAAATCGTGATCGCTTTTCTCTGACAAAAAAAACCCGCGGATTTCCGCGGGTCCCGCTAGTGTTAATAATAACTACGGTAGCGACTGAATCGCCAGATTTGTGTGCACTTGTGATCATGCGTCATTAGCCATGAACGTCCCAGTCTGGTACCGAAAGCGGTTCTTAATGGAGACGGGAGTATATTACAGGCCGATCTTGGTTGAGTGATTTCTACCGTCGTCTTCCCCTTACGTACAGAAGCGAAAGCTCTCTAATTTACAGTTTACTGTATTATTTGAAGTTCAAACATATCGTTCCATCTATATTACCGTCATAATACCACAAACTACTACTACTACTACTACTACTACTACTACTACTACTACTACTACTACTACTACTACTACTACTACTACTACTACTACTACTACTACTACTTCTTCTTCTTCTTCATCATCATCATCACCATCATTATCGTCTTCATTATCGTCTTCATCATCATCATCATCATCATCATCATCATCATTAGCATCATCATCATCTTCTTATTATTATTTTTCCGTCTCATTCTTCTTCTGATTGTCAACTCACCTTTTAATTTCACTCTACCTCTGCCACGTTTTTCGGCCATCCCGTACTCCTGAAGCAGCGGGTCTCTCTTCATGAACTCAACATCGATCTCATTTTCTGTGTTGTCTTCGAACTCGAAGGCCATAGCGACCACGAAGAGGGCGATGAAAGCGATGAGGAGCTTTGAGGCCATTTTCTACGGGAAAGGAAAACGAATTGCGATCAGTTGTATAATTAATTGATGAGTTATTACCATGAATGGAATATTTTCTCTTAATATACTTTTTTTAATTTTTTTTTAGAAAGGATATACTAGTATTACTAGATCCAGTCAGTGTTAGATACATGTATATTAAGAAAAAAACACAATTTTCATAATACAGTCGCATGGTACTTTTTGGAACTGTATGAATCTGCCCCTTGCACATATTACCTACCAATGTCGCACATGAAGGGGCTTCATCACATCCATGAATAAAATACATTGATGCTTGCATCCAAATAGATTGTATGCAAATGTCTACATTATTCAAACATCAAAACGGGTGTCATACTTACGGTTCAGGTACAATAGTTGACGCTAGTGTTGATACACAAATCGCCCTTTCTTCCTCGGGTCCAAGAAACTCTGGTATTCGCACAGTTGCAAGGTGGGTTATATACCCATCTTCCCTGCAACATCTCGCATGCAATTCAAGGACAAAGCCAACCACTTCATTACATACGGGATAACACCATTTTAATAGATCATTATCACCTGCTCTATCCCCATAATCACAGCTATCGTCGTTCAGTCAACTCATAATGATTATGCTTTACACGAAAAACGCGATGACCTGTGTTACATGTTCGTTATTATGTTCTTGATTATGCTGTTGATATCTGCTTTTGCAATCATGTTGTTCTACCGAGATTTCATTTTGACGGTCAAAACCCTTTCTCCCAAACGGTGGAGTAGCCAGTCCCAATAAATACGGGAACAAAACAAATCTTATTACTATAAATTATGCAAAATAATGTGCATGTTTTTTTTTCTTGTTGTAACTTATGACTTTTGCTTAATGTATAGTCAAACCTGTCTATGGAGACCACCAGCAAGTGGTCTATACACAGGTTCATGTACATGCAAACTGCTTTCAAGGGATTCAAGATTAGTGGCCTTTATATTATACAGGTGGTCTTTATTTACTGTGCCGTCGCACCCAAGCCGCGCTCTAGCCACGATCTAGACAATAGCTGCTGATCACAATCGCTGGAATGTATATGCAAAATGTCTTTTGTCCAATGAGGATCTGAATGGGAAGATTATCTCACATGTGTCAATATATATTCTTCCATGAATGCACAGACAATAGCTCGCTGAACAAAAGATTAGGTCGCTGCTCTCTTTCGACATGTTGAAAACGGACGTGGGTCTTCGGCGACCTACTCTTTTGTTCAGGGAGCCATTGTATGTCCATGCATGAGAGGCTATCCTTTCACCTATGTGCGATAATCCTCCCATTCATTCGTCATTTAATCATCGTTCGGACAATGCTTCGCCTCCCACTGCCAAATTTATGAATGGGGATTAGGAGCGCAGCGAGAACGGCTAGGGTGTGACGGCACTATATCAGGTAGTTGCTAGAGCAGGTTTGAATGTATTTCTATTCTGTTTTATTGATCACGGCCAACAGAGAGGCTTGCCAAACATGCCGATCGGCACATTTATGTTATTATGTGAACTACAACCAATAATATTGAAATAAAATACATAATACTTAAAACAACTATTCAAGTAAATTATACATATTATATCATGTCTACCCATCATTTTCTGTTTACACTGGTAAAAAGCTGATTATTTTACAATATTATATAATATATTTAGAATTTGTAAGATTTTGCACATTCAAATTACAATGTCAAAAGGAGTTTTTGATATTGAAAAGTAAGGAGATTGAGGAATGGAATAAAGATGGCTGAACCGACGATGTATTAATACACGACGACAATACACATTTTGCTACATAATTGAGAGTTATTACATGTTGCAACCTAGTTTAAAAGGATCCCTTTAATGTATACAATTTGTTTTCCTTCAAAATATACGGGGCACTTAGCTACGGAACTTGACCCCCCCCCCCCACCCCCCCCCCCCCATCCCCGCCACGCACATTGTTCGATGTAATAAATCGTGAATACTAACAATTGTTCAACCCTCAAATTTAGTCTTTGATTGGAAGAAAACTGTTCCACCTAAAATATATTTACCCGCATCTGTCTAAGTTTTAAATGACACTTCGAAATTGGGATAAACCCCGCCACGCAACTTATTCAATGTGTTAAATCGTGAACGCTAAAAGTTGTTCAACCTTCAGATTTAGTCTTTGATTGGAAGAAAACTGTTCTGGCAAAATATATTTTACCCAAATCTGAACAAGCTTGAAATGACACTTCGAAATTGGGATAAACCAAACAAATGATTATTATAGTTAAATGGATTAAGTGACTATGCTGACATGTGCACAAACTGAAGGGTTGAGAAAATGTGTTTTTTAATGTGATCATATTATGTTCGAAGGGTGATTTTGGAAAATTCCATGGTCAACGAATGTAATCATGATAATCATAACCGAGTAATGAGGGAATGCGAAAGGAAGCTTGGTTACTCAATACACCGACTTTGTACACAGTTGAAATGTTAAATCCGAACGCTTCAATCATACCGCCATATCTTGATAACAGGAATAACGAAAATAAAATATGGAAAACCGAGACCTGTTCCATGATTTGTTTATTGTTTTTTGCATGGTATTAGATTTCATACAAAGCGGCATGTGAGAACCGCTAGAGTTCTAAGTTCGTTATGTGATTTCTGACAACGTTGATCCCTTTAACAATCATCGTGCTATTAACCCTTCAGCGTTAGTCCTTGATTTTGAAAGGCAACTGTTCAAGCAAAATAAACTTTAACCCACTTGAAATGACGCTTCAAAATTTGGTTAACTCAAACAAATTACTACAAGTTTTGAACGCATCGCGCGCGTAATTTCGTCACACGCCATTACTCGAGCGAATAGCGTACTAACTGATCATCCAACTTAGCTTACACGCAGTTAATAATGGCAATATTGCCAAATTTGACCCTAATGGCAAAAACAGATATGCAGGGATAACTTGAACCATGCACGAACAAAAGGTTATTGATATAATACAAAATTTAAATACGAAAAAGTCTTCTGGATACGACGGCATTACAAATTGTATTTTTAAAAACATTGTTCATGAAATAGCTTCTCCTCTTACATACATTTTGAATTTATCTTTTGAAAATGGTAGGATACCAGACAAAGTGAAAATCGCTAAAGTCATCACTGTATTTGAAAAAGGAAGTCAAAAAGATTTGAATAATTGCCGGCCAATTTCTTTGCTATCGTCCCTCTCGAAATTGTTTAGAAAGGTTGGTTTATTCACGTACGCTTACATTTTTAAATGATTGTACAATGTTATCCAATTCACAATTTGGTTTTTAGAGAAAAACGCTCCACAACACATACGTTGCTTTCATTTATAAGTAAGATCGAAAATGCTATTGATGATCAGTTACATACAGTTGGAATATTATCGGATCTTTCCAAGGCCTTCGGCACGAAAGATCCTGATATATTTATAATAACAGTTAAATCAGTATCATGATTATGAAATACGTGGGCAGGCGTTGGACGGTTCCGGAGTTACTTAGAAAATATAAAACAATTTGTTTTTGTTAATGAGCATGAGTCAAGCCACAAATTTGTTTCTTGTAGAGTACCACAAGGGTCACTTATTGGCCCTCTTCTTTGTGTTATATACATGAATGACTTTCCTAATGCTTTGCAAGTATCATCTTTTATACTTTTTGCGGACGATTATAACCTTTTTTTTTTATCCACATCGTGATCCAGAGGCTTTGCTTAATATAGTTAACAATGAAATTAAATTGGTACAGAAATGAATTCATGTAAATAAATTATCATTAAATATTGTTAAAACACAATACATATATGGTTTTTAGTAATACGATAAATTCACTCCCTGGACATATTTTAATAAATAATATTCATTTACAACGAGGGGATAGTATTAAGTTCCTAGACTCTTACATAATGATCTATCTTGGAAATAACACATTAATTATTTATGTAATTTAATTTGTAGAAATACTGGCATTTTATATAGGTTCAGGATTTGTTTCCTACCACTGTTCTAAATACTCTTATTTGTAACATTAATGTTATCTTACTTGTATTATGGAATTTTAGCATGGGGCAATAGTTCATTATTATTACTTGATACACTTGTTAAAGGGGTAGTACAGTTTTGGTAAGGCTGAACTTTAGTAACCAAACCTGGTCAGTAAACTTATAGTTATAACTCCACCATGCTCGAAAGGTATACAAAATTACAAACGACTAAGCAAAAAGCCCATTATCATTCAAAAAGAGTCATTAAAACACAAGAGGGCGCTCTCTAAAAAGGCATTGGTTTTAAGCATTTTTCATACAAAATTATGCATGTGATGTTTTATCGAAATCATGATTAAATAGAGAGATCATCAACAACTATTTAGAAAACGCTTTTGAAAATTGTTGAAAAAGTGTATGCATTTTTTTAATTTGTTGAAAAATTCATATAATTATTTGGGCCCCAAATGATTATAAGATCAGATATATTTATTGAAATTGCAGCCGTTTCTGGACCGATTTTGACCAAATAAAGTTTATTCTGCCATTAAAATTGCATGTTCTCTCAAATTCGACACTCAGTTTTTCATTACCTCACAAACAAATTGTGATGTGCAGCGCCCTCTCTACCAAAACTGAACTACCCCTTTACTATACAAAAACGAGCCATTAGAATTGTTAATTAAAAAAAAAAGGTTTTTACACTCACACAATATAATTATTTTATTCAAATAAAGTATTGAATTTGCCTGATTTATATCTTTATAATATTGGGATAATTATGTATAAATTGTGCAATTATGAACTTCCTGATAGTTTTATGACGATATTTATATTATATATATATATATATATAATACATACCAAATATCGCTCTTTAGTAAGTTTCCACTTTGGTATTATGTTTATTTGGTTGGATCGATTGTAATATTCTTGTCTATAGTGGTTTAAAAACAATTGTTATTTAGCATGGCACATTCTCTTCTTTATTTTGTTCTTTTATTGTTTGTTTTTTCTTTCAATTTGGATAAGACACAATTACCCCTGGAAACCAAATGTTTTAAAAGCTTTCCTTCGCTTTGGTTCATGTAATATTTATTGTAAATTAGTCTTCTGTGCATTTGATATTGTATTTCGTTTATGAATATATTGTTTGTTTGTATATTTACTTGTTCAAAAAATTATTTGTGGAATATGGAAATAAATTCTAATCAATTCAAATTTGTTTTTGTTTTTCTTCTTTTTAACATATTTTACTTGTGATGCTTGTCTAATATCTCGTAAATTGTAGGCCCGAAGATTGGTATAAGTTTATATCTTTGAACTTTTGAATACAATTGTGTAGTTCTTTAATTTCATTTTAGGCCTACAAATATCATGACCATCTTTAACAAAAAAAGCACACAAACAAATATGCACATACAATCGTGCATATATAGAGGCTGAATGTATTTATCTTCTATCTACGCAAACTACTTTCAAACAAACATTCAAACAATTTCGATAAAACAAACACACTAATACAACGCACATACATACATACATATATATATACACACAAACATACAGCCACGCCCTAACGCACACACAAAAACACACACGCACACACGCAGCACACATGTATAAGCATGAACCCATACACATACGCCTACACACAAACAAACATACAGACACTTGCTAAAGCACACAAACAGACACACGACCACACACGCACACACATACACGCGACGCCAAGCCATATACAAACACGCACACTCGCTTACAGGCATACATGCACACATACACTCACGTATAAAAATGCATACATATCCACATTACACATGAACACACATGTGCGTGTATGTATTCACACACGCACGCACACACGAATCCCAGTCATGATTGTAGTTTATACAGGTGACCACACTCACTCTGATATGGACATAATCCGTCCGAATATACTTTGGTAACCTGTATGAACTTTTGACACGAGACGAATGAAAGAACTAAATTGAAGTCCTGACAAAGTACATGCTCGCTACGAGAATTTCCTCGCTTTTATTCATTTCAGCTTAATAATAAGCAGACTGCTCTGCACACGGGCATAAAACAAGATCGAAATATTAATTATTCATTATTATAATAATAAGGGGCATATTGCTGCGCAGTAACTGGTTGATCCTTCGCGAAGTTAGTAACCATGGTAACTTTATCCGTGTCGTCTGCAGACTGACGATCATTGTCTTGATTGTGCCGTGTGCAGAGGAAACTATCTAAGGCGTGTCGTGTGCAGGCTAATTCCATGACGGGAAGAGGTCACATGACATGCTCGGTCCTCCATGTTTAGATATTGCCAGCCCCTTGTCCTGTACAATGGAAAATAACAAGCATGACGCACAATGTTACTCTTCAAATCATATTTTTTTAAAGAAAAAAAAAACAGAGATCAACTCTGGAAAATAGAGGTTTTGAATTGTCGGCAGATTAAAAAAATTAAGATTTGTATTCTATTGAAAAGAATCATTCGCTAGCTTGAAATTCATACAAAATTCATGAAAAAAATATTTACAATATTTGGCATAACTATAAATACTTTCCTGCTATGTTTAAATAAATGCATACTTATTATTTTAAAAGCCGATTTCTGCTAAATATAAGGTTAGTTGCTGGAGAAAGGGCTGGTCACAAAATGTTCTTCCTGTACGTTCCCTCATCCATTTACTTTGTCATATTTAAACCAAATCACTTTGTATCACCTTCATCTTGTACCTTGATGTTTGGCTTTTGGTAACAGAAGAATGAAGTGCATTTTGATTTCTAATTATGGACGTATTTACCCCTTTTAGTTATTAAACAAATGTATGAACCACATTTATATCGCATATATTCATGGATACTTCAGCTGTTTCTTAACCAAAGTAATTTTGATCAACAAAGTTTATTTTTGTCTTAAAAATCATGTGCTATTTCAATATTACCCTTAGTTTTGTCTTTCCTGGAAGCATCCCATCAACCAAAAACTGAACTATCCCTTAAGAGATCTAGAAACATTGTCCAAATCGACCTCAAAACTCTAGCGGTTCTCTCATACCTTGTTGTATTCGTATTAACAATATAAGCATGGAATAGGTTTCGTTTTTTTGTTTAATTCCCTTTCCTTAAAGAGATATTTACGATTGAAATGAACACATTTTTAACTATCCACTAAATAGTCATAACCGTGTACAAAGTCAGTGCAATGACTAAGTGAATATCACTTTGCATTTTCGCTCATTACAAGGCCATATAACATCCATTTAACGTCAAATTGTCACGCATTACTCAGTGGACATATCAGATCACCTCAATAAACATCGTATCAACCATTTATCACTTTTTGCACATGTGAGCAAAGTTACTAGATCCCTTTAATCTGGTGAACTTACCTGCGCATGTAATGACTTTGCCACTTCGTCGAGAGCACAGGCAGCCAGCAAGGTTTTCACAGGCTGTTAAGAGATCACAGAAAGAGGTGGTACAAACTAAGTAAGATTTAAAGATAAATAACAGTATTGGAAAATGTCATACACAGGAATTATTATACGCTTTAATCACCTACCGTAAGAAAGAGAATACCATAACTTGTCTCTAAATGTTAAGACTCGGACCAAAAACGCTTTGAAAATGACTATTTTGAGCAATAATATGTTCGAAATGAAAGGTCTAGCACATACGCTTCATTTCGAACGCAGGTTCGCTGCGTGCAAAAGCTATGACCCCGCTATGACGTTGCGGCAACGCGCGCCGCTTGGCTACGACTGCGTAGCTACATGGATTATAGCCGCTGAAGACGGGCAAAAAAGCTGTGAAATTATGCGTGCATGAACTTCCTACGTCATATCAAAAGACTTGAAAATGGTATATTCCTCCTTCTAACCAGGCGATCGGCATTTATAGAATGGATAAGGGAGATATACACACATGGAGTTATCAGAGGACTAGCCCCCATCTGTAACTCTCATTACTTATACACTGTAGTAGACGTGCAGCATAGGGCTAATGAATCGGAGATAGGCGCCGCCTTATGTGCTAAATGTTTAACGTTTAACGTTTGCCAATATGATTTTGGTAATATTGCGGATAGCTTCCGATGGTAAACACATACACAAGTACCATGGTGTTGATGGTTTGTTCTTATTCCTCCAGTTTTCATTTGTTACTCACCACAAGCATAATTTAGGATTAATACATTCAAATGTAGGCGAACGTACTCCTATCATGCCCAAAGTGATATCATAACATGAGGGGAAGTGTTTAACAAAAAAACAAAATACATACATGGTGTATTCTCCCCCAAAACGATAAGACCACACTACTACAACTACTACTACTACTACTACTACTACTACCACTACTACTACTACTACTACTACTACTACTACTGCTACTGCTACTACTACTACTACTACTACTACTACTACTACTACTACTACTACTACTACTACTACTACTGCTGATGCTACTACTACTACTACTACTACTACTACTACTACTACTACTACTACCACTACTACTACTACTACTACTACTACTACTACTACTGCTACTACTACTACTACTACTACTACTACTACTACTACTACTACTACTACTACTACTACTACTGCTGATGCTACTACTACTACTACTACTACTACTACTACTACTACTACTACTACTACTACTACTACTGCTACTGCTACTGCTGCTACTACTACTACTACTACTGCTGATGCTGCTACTACTACTACTACTACTTCTACTACTAGTCGTCTACTACTACTACTACTACTACTACTACTACTACTACTACTACTACTACTACTACTAATACTACTACTACTACTACTACTACTACTACTACTACTACTACTACTACTACTACTAACTACTACTACTACTACTATTAAGGACCCCGTTGCAGAAAGAGATACACTCGATTGTAAGTTACAATTAATAATTGTAAGTCAGAACAATTGCGCATTTCAACAAATCAGATGTGCAAATTTAGTCACATGATCTGACTTTCATTCAATTGCAACTTTACAATAGATTGTAAGTCTTTCTGCAGCTGGGCCAAGAACAAATTGCAGACGAAACAGTTTGTCGGTTATATAGTGCAAGATTCAACAATTTTACTAGATCCCTAATACAAAATATTATTACTACGAATGCTACTCACACTTGAACTTCCTCATGGCTTTGCCACGCTTCTCGGCCATCATGTACTCCTGCACGAACGGGTCTCGCTTAATGAACTCCATGTCGAGCTCGTTCTCCATCTCGTCCTCGACCTCGAAAGCCATCGCGACCACGAAGAGGGCGATGAAAGCGATAAGGATCTTCGATGCCATTTTCTGAGGAGGTGAAACGATAACATATAATTACATTGCTGACCTCTTTTGTACTCAATTGTGTTCTTGGTTTTGTTTTTGTTTACCTTTATTAAAAAGGACAAGTTATTCAACTCTGAAATTGTAATATATGTTTTATACATTTAAACAATCATTATCTTCGAATGCACAGGCAACAGCCGAATGAAGCCCCTCGCACACAGATCCAACTCGATCCGATCCGACTGGTTTTCTGTACTATCCCTTTAATATACATAGCCGGAATTGCAATCTACTTCTCAGGTAGACTTCACATTTTTCACGGAAGAAACAGAATGCTACAATTACATGCTTTGAAGTATATTTCTATATACCGCTTTAGCGGAGATGCAAAAATAAGCTTCTCATAACTTCTGATCATCAAGTTCACATTCATATTTCCTTATTATATAGTTCAATTTGATTTCAAAAGGTTTAATCAAAAATATCTCGAACTGATAAAAGTGGTGCGTGTGCAACGAAATATTAAAGCGATCAGTTAACTTCGTTTCCAAATTTCACAAATTTGAGTTTGCACAGTTCCCTTGTATTTTTGTTTGTATTATTATTATCTTTATTATTTATTTATTTTTATTTTATTTATTATTTATGTATTCATTTTATTTGTTTACTTTTTTTAATTAATTTATTTTTTTATTTTATTTTTTATTTTTTTCGGGAGGGGGGTATAGGGTACCAGAAGAAAATTATTGTTTTTATTTTTCAAATGTCTTCCTAACTTTGGAGATAATAATGATTGCAAAGGGTTCTAGTTGCCCCTTTTAAACTAGATAAACACAATGTTAGTTGTTCTATGTAACAATCATTTACACATCATTCAAATGATTCTTACTAATGCTATTGGAAAAGAATTTACGTCTCAAATAACACTTTTGGAAGAAATGCAAATGGTAAACAAAAAAACATTACAAAATAAATGTTGCTATTCTCACGATTTGGGTATCGAACTGACATAAGTGGTGCGTGTGCAGCGAAATATTAAAGTGATCAGTTAACTTTCTTTTCAAATTTCACTTGGAGCTTGCACAATTCCCTTGTATTGTTGTTGTTGTTCTATTATTAGTATTATTATTATTATTTTTGTTTTGGTGATCAGATTATTGTTTTTATTTTGCAAATGTATTCCTAATTATGGAGATAATAATTATTGTAAAGCGTTCTAGTTGCCGTGTTTAAACTAGATAAACATTGTTCGTTTTCTATGTAACAATTATTCACACATCATTTAAATGATTCTTACTGTGATATTGGAAAAAGATTGACGTCTCAATTAACACTTTTGGAAGAAATATAAATGCTGACAAAAAACATTTCAAAATAAATGATGCTATACTCACAATTTTGGTATGGTTGCATATGTTGATGATTAAAGTCTCATATACCGCTTTCGCAAACCAAATCTAACGAAATTAGTGGATCACATGTAAGAACGATATGAAATATCAATGCTGAAAAGACAATAGAAAAAGAATAGCCTTACTCACGATTCTGATACAGGGAAGTTGCAGCTGGTGATGATGACAGTATTCTGGTGAAGTTGTTCTTCTCTTCTTCAAGTCCGAAGTTGATATCTGGACAGTTGCAAGATGCCCGCTATATAAGCATTTTCACCGTTACACCTTGCAGTCCGAGCGCAAATAACGTGACGAAATGAAACATAATTATACAAGATTTATTTTTTTCTAAAATATGATCAAAATTTCAAAAGGTAAATAAACGAAATGATACGAATAAACAAAACAGCATCAACAAAAGCAAAATAGTTGGTTTATAATTGCAAAACGGAATCTTAATTTGGCATGCCTCGATGTCACTATGAAAATAAACACAATGAAGCTTGTCGTTGCCCCGAATTATCTGAAGGTAGTCAACAAACACACTGCTAACACGATCGTAAATATATAAACAGTCTGCAAATGAGTGGAATTTTCAACAAAATGAAATGCCCATAGCAATTTTAAGTGGTTATGTTTATTCAACCTTCAGCGTTAGTCCTTGATTTTAAGAGGAAAACGATTCAAGAAAAATACACTTTACCCACTCCTGACCAAGCTTGAAATTACGCTTCGAAATTTGGACAACTCAAACAAAGTATTACAATTTGTTAACGCATCAAATACGTTATTTTATCACACGCGATTGCTCGTGCGTATAGCGTCATAAATGACCATCCAACTTAGATCACACGCGGTTCATTTAACCCCATCTCAATTACGGTATAATCAGGCCAATATTGCCAAATTTGACCCTTATTACCAAAACGTGCATAAGCACAAATTTAACTTATCTATCTTCTACCTCCACCAACAGATAGCATTCAAATAATTTATATAAGACAAACACACCAATAAAAGACACATAGACATACACACATATACACACACACACACACACGCACACACACACACACACACACACACACACACACACACACACACACACACACACACACACACACACACACACACACACCAGCGAAAAAATTAATATTTTTATTTCGGGGGCTCCATTTTCGGGAGCTACTTTTCCAACTTTCGGGGGCTACAAATTTCCGGGCTCTTCTTCGAATTTCAGGGGCTACTAATAAGCTATAATGCTGTAAGTGATCATTTTATAAGCATTTGATCACAATCCAAACAGAAAAATCCCGAAAATCAAACAAACAAAAAAAAAAAAAAAAAAAAAAAAAAATTTCGGGGGCGAATTTTTTTTTTCGGGGGCGAATTTGGGCATTTCGGGGGCGAATTCGCCCGCCGCCCCGTGTATTTTTTTCGCTGACACACACACATTACACAGGAACACACACGCACACGCACATACACATATACAACGTCCAGCCATAATACAAACACGCACGCACGCTTACAGGCATGTACATGTACATGTACACGTACAAAGATGCATACATAATGTATACATTCCCTCACACACATGAACACACATGAAAAGTGTGCGTGTATGTATTCACAAACGCACGCACACACGAATCCTGGCCAGTCATGGTCCCAGTTTATACAGGTGACCACACCCATGCTTGGTAACCTGTATGAACTTTTGACACAAGACGAATGAAAGAACTAAATTGAGGTCCTGAAAAAGTACATGCTCGCTACGAGAATTGCCTCGCTTTTATTCATTTCAGCTTAATAATAAGCAGACTGCTCTGCACACGGGCATAAAACAAGATCGAAATATTATTTATTGCTTATTATAATATATAAGGGGTCTATTGCTGCGCAGTAACTGGTTGATCCTTCGCGAAGTTAGTAACCATGGTAACTTTATCCGTGCCGTCTGCAGACTGAAGATCATTGTCTTGATTGTGCCGTGTTCAGAGGAAACTATCTAAGGCGTGTCGTGTGCAGGCTAATTCCATGACGGGAAGAAGTCACATGATATGCTCGGTCCTCCGTGTTTAGATATCGCCAGCTCCTTGTCCTGTACAATGGAAAATAACAAGCATGACGCACAATGTTATTCTTCAAATTATGTTTTGGAAAAGAAAAGCAGTGTCCAGCTCTGGATAAAAGGCTTTTGTCGGCTTATTTAAATATTAAAGGGTTCTAGTAACTTTGTTGACATTTGCAAAAAGTAATAAATGGTTGATACGAATGTATATTATTGTTATCTTATATGTCCCCTTGGTATTATGCGAAAATTTCAAGTTAAATGGACGTTATATGGCAGAAAAATAAGCAAAAATACAAAGTGATATTCAATATATATCCTTGCACTGACTTTGTGCACGTTTACGACTATCCAGTGGATTGTTTAACATCTAAACACTTCAATCATAAATATCCTTTACACTATAGGAAAAAACGAAACAAATGTTTTCCCATGTTAATGTTTGCCATTCTAATGTTAATACGAATATAACAAGGTATGAGGTAACAGTTAAAATTCCTATTTGATTTTGAGGATTTGAACAACGTTACTAGATCCCTTTAAGATTTGTATTGTAATGAAAAGAACCATTCGCGAGCTTGCATAAACAAGTAATAACATTATTTGGCATAACCATGTATATTTTGCGGCTATGTTTAAAATAAATGCATACTTGTTTTCAAAAAGCCGATTTCTGCTTAATATATATTAGTTGCTGGAAAAAAAAGCTGGTCACAAAATAATCTTCCAGTACGTTCCTTTAATGTTAATGTTGTTATCACCTTTATACAGGGTGGCCCAAAAAAAACGGAACGGGGCACTTCCCAAAATATAATACCACAATGTTTATTTTCATCGGATAGGGTGTCCTTTCCAATGAAAAACTATACCAAGAACAGTAATTTTGGTCAGGTCGTTTTTGTTTAAGGACGCAGTGAGTGAGACCATGTCAGGTGCCGATTTATGTCGATTTCGACCTAGTCAATGCCAGTTTAACCGCACTCCTTGCCCGTAATACCATTCACCGAGCATGCCCATTCTCCCGGCACACGGCTGAGTGCACACTAACAACAGTGCGCAATGCTCAACGCTATGAACGGCGGTTCGTTCGATTCATCAGGCGCTGGCTCAATACAAATTTACAAAAAAAGAGAACCTGACATGGTGTCACTCACTGCGCCCTAAAACAAAAACTACACTACCAAATTGACTGTTCTTGGTATCGTTGTTCATTTGAAAAGACACTCTATCCGATGGACATAATACATTTGTTACTATATTTTGGGAAGTGCCCCGTTCCGTTTTGGGGGGGCCACCCTGTATTGTACCTTGATGTTTGTCTCTTGATAACAGAAAAATGAAGTGGATATAGATGTTAAAGCTTTCCGAAACGCTTTACGATTGTTATCAAAATCAATGGGAAATAGGTGATTTCTTCACAAAGTAAACAGGTTTATCGCTTTTTTTTTAAATTTTAACATTATAATTTGAAACGATCTTACGATGGTATTGGTGTATGATTGAGGTCTACAATAAATGATTTGTGATCATTACATACAAAAGGAACAACATTGCCTGGTGAAAACAGAAAAAAGTCAATGTTTGATTTGATCCCGATCGTTCGCGTGAAGTATCCGGAATTCAGATACTCTTGACTACGGTTGGAAATCGTCTATAGACGCTCTTAAATTAAATCTTAAATGTACCCATGATTATAGAGACATTTGACAAATCAAAGCACATTTCATTCTTCTGTTATCATAAGCCAATCAACCAGGTACAAAGTGGAAAAAGCTCCAAGTACTTTTGGTTGAATTGTACAAAGTTCATGGACCACTTTAAAGGGGTAGTTAAGTTTTGGTATAGAGGGCGCTTCAAGAAATAACCTTTTTTGTGAGGTAATAAAAACTGAGTGTCAAATTTGAAAGAGCATACCATTTTAATGACCGAATAAACTTTATTTGATGAAAATCGGTACAGAAAAACGTGCGATATCAATAAATATATCCGATCGGAATAAACAGGGGAATCCAGGTTTATTCGATGAATTAACAAAATATATAAAATTCTTACACTCTTTCAAACAAATTCAAAAAAGGTTTTGAAATTTTTGTTGATGATCTCTCTATTTAATCACTATTTTAAGAACACATCACATCGCATAATAATATTGTATGAAAAATTGTTAAAAACCAATGCGTTTTTTAGAGAGCGCCCTCTTGTGTTTTAATGGCTTTTTAAATGATAACAGTCGTTTTTTTAGTCGCTTGTAAATTGTTATACCTTCCAAGAATGGTTGAGTTATAACTATTAGTTTTGTAATGTTTTTGTGCAGGTTTTGGTTGCCAAAGTTCAGTCTTACAAAAACGAAACTATCCCTTTAATCTGGTGAACTTACCTGCGCAGTAAGCGACTTTGCCCGATCGTCGACTGCACGTGCAGCCAGGAAGAGTGTCACAGGCTGTTGAGAGGTATAGAAAGACAGAGGAGGTGGAACAGACTAAGTTTCAAGTTTCAAATATATTTTGTTCCGTTTTCAACAAGAAAAATACAAATTGTGTACAATGAATAAATCACAAACGACATTTTACAGAGTATGCAATTAGAAGCATGATCTAAAATAGTCTGTCATTTGTTATTAAGTAACATAAATATATTCACCTATAACATGTAAAGACTAGGACGCAAAACACTTTGAAAATTAATATTTGAGCAATAAAATGAACCAAATAAAAAAAAAAGTCTAGCACCTACGCTTAAATTCATGTTCGCTGCGTGCTACTACAACAACAACAACTACTAGTAGTACTGCTACTACTACTACTACTACTTATAATAATACTACTATTAAAACTACTTCTACTACTATACTACTACTACTACTACTACTACTACTACTACTACTACTACTACTTCTACTACTACTACTTCTTCTACTACTACTACTACTACTACTACTACTACTGTTACGACACGATTTGAATAAAAAGCACCGAAACAAAAGAAGTTGTAAAATTCAAACAAAACAACTTTATTAATGTCTTCTTCCTTTGTGTTCAGACAAAATCTCATACACAAAATAATATTATTTAAGAAAACATCATACAAACAGCTACTGATAGTAACTACAAAGATTAGCTTACAAATAATCCAGTTAGCAGTGTGTAATGATTAAGAAAATCCTCTCAATAATTTTTCACAACGGATATACACGTATTAACTTTAAGGTATATGAAAATACTCTTTAATTATTAATCCTATCAATCAAGCAGGTTTTTCCAGCAATACGACATTAACGCTGCCAACATCCAAATTAGCAGGTGAATTAACAACCCACTAGCAAGTAGGTAAAAATGCCTATCCCTTTTCTAGAGCATGGTCTTGATCACCCTCTGGAGCACGATTTCGCTTCGACAATCTCTCTGGAGCACGATTTCGCTTCAACAATCTCTCTGGAGCACGATTTCGCTTCAACTCTCTGAAGACACGATTTCGCTTAGACCCTCTGGAGCACGACTTCGCTTCAACTCTCTGGAGCACCATTTTGGAAACCCCCTGGAGCGCGATTTCGCTTAGACCCTCTGGAGCACGATTTCGTTTAGATCCTCTGGAGCGCGATTTCGCTAAACTCTCTGGAGCAACGGAACACCACTTCGGATTTACTCCCGTCAAACACGATTTCGCTATACACTCTCTGGAGCAACGGAGCACCATTTCGGAAACTCCCATCAAACACGATTTCGCTGAACTCTCTGGAGTGCGAGTTCGATCACTCTCTCCGAAGCACGATCTCGATCATCCCAGCGACGTACGAATTTGATCAGCTTCTGGAGCGACGACCTCGAAGACCCTTTCTGCACGATCTCGATAACCCTCTGAAGTACGGTCTCGATCAACGGACATGACACGAAGGTTGCCGATCAACGGACATGACACGAAGGTGACCGTCTCAGGAGCAACGATTTTGATCACCCTCTCTGGAGCAAGATCTTAATAAACTCTGAACTATTCACAATTTTTCTCCCCCACATGTGTTGAGTTTCATCACAGACTAGAATATTCCATTTCTAGAATAATCATTTAAGTTATTCATTCTTACAGTAAACACATCTGCTAATCTGGAATCTTCTATTATATCCATGACAAACAATGTGAAAACAAAAGGCATTATAAACAATGACCTCATGTCCTAATTACTTTCAAGTAAACAACTTTGAATGTAAACAAGTACAACCTTAATTTATAAGTCTGAGTCCCTAGATTAAAAGGTAAACAACTGTGACCTTTCTTTTGAACTCTGGGTCCCTGGACCAATCTTTTATTACTAAATGTGTTGTTTACAAATATAATGAAATCAAATAAGAAATGTTTTCTGTAAGTGTCATAACACTAATTACATGTCTTAACAAAGGTTTCCAGACCATTCTTTTCCTCTATACAATTAAACAACAATCTTTCAAATTACAATAAATGCAATTTAATAGGTATTCATGACACTACTACTACTACTACTACTACCAGTGGCGTAGCGTGGTCGGACTGATTGGGGGGGGGGGGGGGGGGGGGGCACACCTTATGTATTTCTTTGTTTTTTTCAAAAAATGGCCCCTTATGTTTTCTATTGTTTTTTTCAACATTATTGGGGGGGGGGCACAGCCCCCCCCCCCCCCCCCCCCCCCCGTGCCCCCCGTAGCTACGCCACTGACTACTACTACTACTACTACTACTACTACTACTACTACTACTACTACTACTAATACTACTACCATGACTACTACTACTACTACTACTACTACTACTACTACTACTACTACTACTTCTACTACTTACTACTACTACTACTACTACTACTACTACTACAACTACTACTACGTAATAGTTTCTCTTTCTTTTTTAAAGGGATCTAGTAACTTTGTTGAGATGTGCAAAAATTGATGAGTGGTTATTACAATGTATATTACTGTTATCTGATATGTCCACTTAGAGTTGTGCGAAAATTCCAAGTTAAATGGACGTTATATGGCCGAGTAATGAGCAAAAATGCAAAGTGATATTCACTAACTCATTGCAACCAGTTTGTACACGGTTTGCGCGGCCCCGTGGATAATTTAACATCTGAACATTTCAATATAACATATCTTTTTACCGAATGGGAAATTTGAAAAACCGAAACCTATCCCATGATTTTATTATTAATACGAATACAACAGGGTGTGAGGGAACCGCTATAATTCCAATTGGATGTTGAGGAGTTGGACAATGTTACTAAGTCCCTTTAAGATATCTATGATTGAAATGTTGAAAGTCTCCTATAAAGAAGACTTTCAACTATATATGTACAAAGTAAATGAAATCATTTTCAATAGCAAATGTCATTCCGTATTTTCGCTCACTACTCGGTCGTATGACAAATATTACCATGGAATGTTTCGCACATCACTCGGTGAACACATAAGGGCCCCGTTGCAGAAAGAGATATAATCGATTGTAAGTTACAATTAATCGTATAAGTCAGACCATTTGCGCGTGTCAGCCAGTCTGATTTGCGCATTTCGAACACATGATCTGAATTACAATTAATTGTAACTTACAGTCGATTGTATTGTTTTTCTGCAACCGGGCCCAGAACACATTTTTACACAAAACAGATCGTCGGTTTGTGCACGAATCAACAATGTTGCTCAATTCAGATCCCTTCGATACAAATATTATTATAGGTTTTCCCGCTCAAGTTTACACTTTTATCAATCGAATTAATTTAGGGTCATTCAAATTCACGCATTGCCGCGTAATCGTTGGGATCGGTCTTTCAAATTCCGAAAAGGTGCAAACGAATTCATGCATACGCATACGCTTTCGTGAATAGACACAATAGTTCATTTATGGGCACTCGAATTCGCGAATGTGCAGTAGCGCCAGCGTATCCTATATACATGCCATTTTGAATGACGATTGATGAAAAGGTATGCTCTGAGTGCAAATTCACTTGCTCCTACGTGATTTTGAACGACTATTTACGAATTCGAATGCTGCTTTGACACGGCGATCGCAAATCGCGCGAATTCGTTTGCTCCTATTATCAATTTGACTGGCACAATCGCGAAATTCAGCGGGAAAACCTATACTACGTTTGCTACTCACTCTTGTACTTCCGCAGAGCCTTGCCACGCTTCTCGGACAGCCAAAACTCCTGCAGGAACGGGTCTCGCTTAATGAACTCCATGTCGACTTCGTTCTCCATCTCGTCCTCGACCTCGAAGGCCATTGCGACCACGAAGAGGGCGATGAATGCGATGAGGATCTTCGATGCCATTTTCTGAGGAAGTGAAACGAACAAAAAAAGTATGAATACATTGCTGACCTCTTTTGTATTGTAATGCGATATTGTCTTCTTTTTAGCTAAATTAAAAACGGCAAGAGATTCAATTGTATTATTTTTAGATAAATACATCATTAACTTCGAATGTCTCATGATACAGCCAAATGATATTAAGGAACTCATTAAAAGTCATAAACTAGTCTTTAGAACGCAAAGTCTTTACGTAACAAACATATCGCCAATTACATTATTTTGAAGTATATTTATATCGACAGCTATTTAGCGAAGTTGAAAACATAAGCTAATCGTACCTTATTTGATCAACAAAATCACATTCATATTTCTACAAATTATTCACGGAAGAAAAACATAGCGACACTTATATACTTTGAAGTATATCTCTTAATACCGCTAATTTGAAGATGCAAAAATAAGCTGATGTACTTCATGATAAAACAAAATCACATTTGTATTTTCCTTATAAGTTCCATTTTGTTTCAAAAGGTTTCATCACAAATAACTCAAACTTACAAACACGGTGCGTGTGGAACGAAATATTAAAGTGATCCTTTAAAGGTGCACCTGTAAAGTGTCAGATATTGCCCAACATTGCATTTGAGACTTCAATTCTATACCAAAATCATTGTAAGATATGTCCGAATGATGTATGAATGTTTCATTTAAAATGAATGCTTTCCTGGTTTAAAAAAAAAAAAAAATTGTGTCAGCTTTTACAACGAATTACTGTATAACGTGTATGAGGGTTATGACCGTTCATTAACGCTCTTGAGCTGAATGATTATCAATGATAGATATCGTCATATAAAAGGGGCATTTAAACAAATCTAACCCTATGTCATTCTTCTCTTACCATAAGCCAAACAACACGGTAGAAGATAAATGTGGAAGCTCCAAGTAATTTTCGTGGAGTTAGACACTTCACTGGTTTCACTTTAACTTTTGTTTTCTTAAAATTTAACCAAAATCAGATGGACCTTTCAAAGTTTCCCTTTATCTAGTTTTTGGTTAATGGTAACAGAATAATACAACTATGTTTTCTATTGTTCAAAATGTCTTCCTAACTACGGCGATGATTGATTAAAAAGCGCTCCAGAAACGATAATCACGTTTAGTCAAAATCAATGGGCAGTATTGTGCTAACATCTGACTTAAATGTAGCCTTTTTCAAACTAGATAAACTAGCAAGCGTGCCGAACCAGCGTCCCGTTGATTGGTTGAGTACCCGTGTACACCGGCCGATCGACGATGCCCGTTATTGACCAATTAGGAACGTACTCGCTCATGCGAGATTGTGCGTTTGGAGACAAAGAAGAGTATAAAACACGATTGCTTACATTAGATTATATCACTTGACAAAGTATTGCAGCGGCACACGAAACGTCGTGATCTTTTAGATTCCTAGTTGACCTATACATTGCGAGACAAACGAATATCACTAGCGATATTATTTTCGATAGATAAACATTGTTGGTTTCTATGTAACCATCATTCACGCATCATCCAGATAAATGTTACCCGAATAGTGGTAAATTATGTAAGTCTCAAATATAACTTTTGGAAAAATCATGTGAAATATTACATCACTTTGATTTAGTTCCGAGTAGAAATATCAATGTTGAAATGATATTACAAAACAAATTGGCGTACTAACGATTTTTGTATGCTGATGATTAATGTCTCAAATACCACTTTTGCAAACAAATCTATTGAAGTGAAAAAATCACTTGAATATAAGATCGAGAAGAAATACTAATACTGGAAAGACATAACACAACAAATTGCCATACTCACGATGTTGGAATAGTATGGTAAACAGTGATCTTTTCCTATGCAACTTTATCATTTACACATCATTCAAAATTAATAATTCTTACGATGATATTGGTAAATGATTAACGTCTCAAATAGCACTTTTGGAAAGATCTTATATATGAAGCGAATGCATTTAAGTACGATAAGAAATATCAACGCTGAAATGACATTTCAACACAAGTCATATTGCCGTATTCACGATGTTCGTATCCAACTATCATTCACACCACATCATTCGAATGATCCTTATTATGATATTGCTTAAATGATTAACGCCTCAAATATTGCTGTTTTGACAAACCTTATGAAGTCAATTGATGTAAGTACGAGAAGAAATACCATATACTGGAAAGACATACACAATGCCAATAATTGCCATACTAACGATTTCGGTATGGTAAGTGCATACCACTTTTGCAACAAAACATCTGTTGGAGTGAATGGATCACTTAAATGTTAGAACTAGAATAAATATCACTGCTGGATTGCTATACTCACGATTTTGGTAGAGTAGTTGCAGCAGGTGATGATGACAGTATTCTGATGAAGTTGTTCTTCTCTTCTTCAAGTCCGAAGTTGATATCTGGACAATTGTAAGATGCCCGGTATTATAAGCATTTTCACCGTCACACCTGGAAGTCCAAGCGCGAATAACGTTACGAAAAGAAACATAAAACAAACAGATATATTTGTCCTAAAATATGATCACAATTTCAAAATGTAATAAACGGAATGATCCAAATAAATACATTTCACCGTCACACCTGGAAGTCCAAGCTCCAATAACGGAACGAAATGAAACATAAAACAAATATATATATATATATATATATATATATATTTCTTAACCTATGAACACAATTTCAAATTATACTTTACAGCATGATAGGAAGAAATAAAACAGCATCAACGAAAAACAAATATGGAATATATGGCAATCACAAAACGCATTCCCAATTCGTCACGCCTCGATATCGCAATGAGAACAAATATACGACTATTATTACTCTTAATTACCTTCAATTTTTAAACCAACACACACACAAACGAGCGTAAACAAAACAACAACAACATGTACACAATCAAATATTGACCAACAAGTTGCTAATAAAACTTTCCAAAGTTGGATTATTATAAAAGAAAAGGGAGAGAAACTATTACACACTTGGCTTGTGTCATCGATGCGACAATGCGCATCTTGATACAAAATATGTCGGTTTCTTTGAAGCCTGTAATTGAGAAATAATTGCAAAAGTCACGGTTGCCGGTCAGCGCGCAAAGCGAAATGCGTGAAAATTGTCTTCGGCGGCATTCAAAAGAAAATAGTATATAACATTAAAACAAATAAAGGGATATTTGAGAATTATTTGCCGATAGGGTAGATTTGCATACCATCATAAATTATTATCTGCACGTTTGAACAAGATATGATGATAACATTAAGTTAATTACATCAAAACTAAGGTATTGAGTGTGGATAAAAAATAAGTTTTTGATATCTAAATACGGGAATCGCCGAATAAGAAGTATTGTCCCTAGGGACCAGTAAATTAGATTATAGCTTGGAATTAAAAAAGGTTGTTAAAACAAATGGTGCAGGTTTTAGTTACTTATTCAGTTTGACCAAAACTGTACTCTCTTTACCAGAACTCAACTATCCCTTTAACTCGGGTAGTAATAGTAAACAAATATACCATGCACTGAGAGCCTCTAGTTGAAATTATGGATTCCGAGGTGACAGGAAAAGCACTATGTTCTGAGGGTCGTAGACCCGAAGAACATAGTGCTTTTCCTGTCACCTGAACTGCCATGATCAATTAAAGGGATCTAGTAACTTTGTTGAGATGTGCAAAAATTGATGAATGGTTGATGCAATGTATACTGTTGTTATCTCATATGTCCTCAGGGTATTGTGTGAAAATTTCAGGTCAAATGGACAATGTATGGCCAAGTAATGAGCGAAAATGCAAAGTGATATTGGGTGATATTCACCAACTCACTGCATTCACTTTGTACAGGGATGAAAATCTCGCCCGGAGATTTTCTTATCTAAATACTTCAATCATACATATCTTTGTAATGAAAACCGAAAGCTGTCCCATGATTTTATTGTTAATACGAATACAACAAGGTATAAAGGAACCGCTAGAATTACAATTTTATTTTGAGGATTTGGACAATGTTACTAAGTCCCTTTAACAATAGCAAGGTCTGTTTTCAAAAATAGCAAAAACAATGGATGACCGCACCATTCGACTGCAATGAGTAAGCGTCTTGCATGAAACAATATGTGCGGGGCAAGTCTTTTATGACACCATTCAACCTTACTGTCATGAACAAACTCCAAAAATACACATTTTCCAATAAAAAAAAGTGCCAGGTTATGGGAACATCAACATATTGGTCTGTTTTTGAGGCATAAAGCTTGTCTGTTTCATGTGTCCCTTGCAATTTCAATCATAGTTACCTAGAGAAGTGACATGTTAGAGACTGCCCAAATAATTGACCAAGGGATCTTTTAACTACGGTATAATTCTTGAGAAGAATTTATACCAAGTTTCATGCTGAAATAAGGGCACAAACTGTAGTTTCGACAAATAAACCTTAGCCATGGAATTCCCCATTGTGTTACATTTGGATGAAAATAAAAGCCTACAACGTTCACAATTTGTCTTCATTTACACTTTTTCTATTGAGATGAAACTAAAAAAGATCACATTTGTAATGAAATAATTATGCCATGTCATGAATATAGCGTTTATATCATGCTTGTCAACATTTAAATGGTTGAATGGATGTTTTTTTGCATTTTTGCTATTTTTGAGAACAGACCTTGCGGTGGTTAATTGACCGTGACAAGTCATGCATGAATGATTTATATTGTATTGTATGAACTTTCATGCAAAGAACAAGAGGAGTCAATATCCCTATAATTTAATGTTCTTTTATATTTCGAACCTAAAATATATTGTTTTGTTTTTGTTTAAGCTTTTGTTGTTGTTGTTGTTGTTGTTGTTGTTTTTTGGAAGTTTTTTTTTGGGGGGATATAATAATACAGCCCATTCCTTCTCCAAATACGGGGGGGGGGGGGGTGGGGGGGGGGGAGGATATATCCCCATCCCACCGTGATCGACGCCCATGTTGTGTATGTCGATCAGTTAGCATAGTTGCAGTATTATCTGTGTTCCCAGTTCACATTTTTAGTGGCGTTATAAGCGTTATATAGGTAGGGCTGGATCGGTCAGGGGTGGGGGGGGGGGGGGGGGGAGGTCAGATATGACTCAGGTGTATTGCCATCCACAATTTGGCGCTTTGGGAATAATGAATGGCAACTTAAAAACAATTTATCATGCTTCTCGTCATTGTTTTTTATCATCATCAACATCATCTGATCATCATCATCATCATCACCATCAACTCCACCATCATCATCATCAACTCCATCATCATCATCATTATTATCACAACCACCTCCACAAACACCATCAACACCACCAAACAAATTATTATCATCATCATCACCACCACTACCATCATCACCATCATCATCATCATCTTCATCATCATTATTATCATCATCATCATCATCATCATCATCATCATCATCATCATCATCATCATCATCCTCATCATCCTCATCATCATCATCATCATCATCATCATCAACATCATCATCATCATCACCATCATCATCATCATCATCATCATCAACATCATCATCATCACCATCATCATCATCATCATTATCATCATCATTATCAATCATGAACATCATCACCTGACCTATTTATAATAAAATCATCAAGATCATGATTGTCATGTCATCACCGCCGTCATCATTCATTTCAATGCTGACTTCGGGTAATGTTTGTATTTCATACATTTTGTATTAATTTATCATGTTTATCTTTGTTCTTATCATAATAAAACAAATACTTACCTCCATTACCATCATCACCATCATCATCATCATCATCATCATCATCACAACCACCGCCTCAATTACCATCATCACCATCATCATCATTATATTCATCATAATCATCATCATTACCATCATCATCGTCATCATCATCATCATCATTATCATCACCATCATCATCATCATCATCATCATCATCATCATCATCATCATCATCTTATCATCATCATCCATCATATCCACCACTATACCAGTATCATCATCTTCATCTGTCATCATCATCATCATACTTATCATTCATTATCATCATCATACTCCATCATCATCATCGACTTCAGTATAATAATTATCGATTCGTGTCGAAACGAATAAGCATTAGATCATTAAATGTTGTCTTTTAACTCAAATGAATGACAATGAGAACATAGATAGGGTGTTATTACTGAATTGAAATTTATTTGGATATATTTAGTTTGTTTATTTAAGTGATAACGCGTACGTACGTTACGGGTTATTCTGAACTTATTCATGTCGTTGAATCAAAACTGGGTGATATTTTTAAGGGATCTAGTAACTCTAATGACAATAATTATTGCAAAAGCTGACACAAGGTTGATATAATTTGTATTTCTTGCGATCTGATGAAGTGTCATCATATGCCCAATAATGAGCGAAATGCAAAGTAGTAGTACTGTTGCTGACTTGTAGTATTGCCATTGCGCTGCGTGCCTGGAAAGACGGAATGTGCGCTATATTCAATATATACGATTAGAATAAAAATGGACAACACCAGTTTCATCATAATGGTATTATATGCCCCCAGTAATGAGCGAAATGCAAAGTAGTATTTGCTAACTTGTAGTATTGCGCTGCGAAAGACGGAACGTGCGCTCTATCCAATATATCCGATTGGAATACAACAAAACTTGGACAACACCATTCCTTCGATAATTTAAGAAGACATATATAATCTAAATCTATACATCTAAAACAAATTACCAAAGTGGCTTTTAATGTTTTGTTATGATCTCTATGTTAATCATTACTCTAACCAATCATAACGTGCACATTTTTAACATTATAAATGTGTGCAACTTTCAGGTGGTTAGAGTGCGCTATCGTGTGTTAACGGCTACTTCTTAAATAAAATGAAAACAGCCTTATATCATCGTTGTTTTTATGTTAATTTCCCATAAGATTCAAGCATGTGTGAAGCATAAGTATTAAGTTTGAATGATAACGTGCACATTATTAGTAACTAGCATTCAGTCTGAACAGAACTGTACTATCCCTTAAAATGTGGTAAAGGGATCGAAAAATACACCCAGCTACACAAAAAGAAAAGCGCCATATGTGACACAGCGACGCAGACTCGAAGACATATATAACAAGTGTTGAAATCAACAGCGTAACCAGTAGGCCACGTACACCGCTGATGGTCAGTATGGTCTCACTGTAATTAATAACCCTCAAGCCTCACCCAAACCCTAAATCCTAGTGACGTCACAATATGAATATTCATTATCAACCTGGAGCTGAGGTAGACGTCGACGTGGAGGTGTGCTCCAAACGACGCATCCTCAGAAGCATCCACCCCCCCCCCCTCATCCCACCGCCCCAGCAATTAGGAAACAAGTCCTTCTTCTCTGCTGCACCGCCTCGTTTGTCAGCCATCGAGTTCACGCAAGTAACCCGGCATCATCGGGTGTCGCTTCAAGAACGCTCTGCCGGCATGGCTCTCTTCAGAAACTCGAGCTCGAAGTCGAGCTGGTCGTCCGCTTCCTCCCCGTCCCTGAAGGCCATGGCGACCACCACGAGAGCCAGGAATATGATCAGGACCTTTGATGCCATGTCCTGCTGCAATGCAGGAGGGGGCGGGGGTGAACGTGGGGAATGGGGGAGGGTGGATGAGTGGAAAAGGGGAGGGGTTATGTTATTTCATATATATTGTCGATTTCATTGTTGATAAAATTGTAAATTGTATAGCAAAACATGAAAATTACATCCTGGGGCCCATATGGGCAACATATGGGCAACACATGGGTAACATATGGGATAACCCATATGGGTCCCATGTAAATCTCGGGTGCAAAATCTTAAGGGGACCCATAATGGGACCCCCAGCTAATGCCCATATGGGATCGCCCATATGAGTCCATATGAATCTTGGGTGCAAAATCTTAAGGGGCCCATATTGGCCTACCCATGTGGGTATCGCCCATATGGGTCCCATATGAATCTTGGGTGCAAAATCTTAGGGGGCCATATTGGTCTACCCATGTGGGACCCATGTTGAACCCCATATGGGACCCATATGCGCCCCATATGAGCATAGAGATGGCCCAATATGGTCATACAGATGGGCCCCAGGATGACCCATATTGGCCATCTGGGATAACCCATTATGGGTCCCATGTCAATCTTGGGCCCATATTGGCCTACCCATGTGAGACCCCTAATGGAACCCCAGCTAATGCCATGTGAATCTTGGTTGCAAAATCTTAGGGGGGCCCATATTCGTCTACCCATGTGGGACCCACGTTGGAACCCATATGGGACCCATATGCGCCCCATACGGGCATAGAGATGGGCCCCAGGGTGAAACCCATATTGGCCATCTGGGATAACCATATGGGTCCCATGTAAATGGTCCCATGTAAATTGCACCCTTACAACATCTTAACACGGGGCCCATATTGGCCTACCCCATAATGGAACCCTTGAGGCATAACCCACACTTTGCCAACATATTTCCCACATGAACTATACCCATATGGGCCACAGGGTGAACCCCATATGGGCCATCTGGGATCGCCCATATGGGGTCCCATATAAATCTTGGGAGCAAAAATCCTAGGGGGCCCATATTGGTCTACCCATGTGGGACCCATATTGGAACCAGATGGGACCCTTATGCGCCCCATATGGGCCATCTGCGATCGCCCATATGTGTCCCATATAAATCTTGGGTGTAAAATCCTAGGGGGCCCATATTAGTCTACCCATGTGGGGACCCATATTGGAACCCATATGGGCATGCTACCTGGAATTTTCATATTCCTATAGGCATGTGTACAAAGTTGGACAAGGAAACCTGCTTTTCTCTCCAAAGTTAAAAAGTGGATTTAGCGCCTTTTGGAATTAAGCTCTTCATATATTGTGCCTCTCTCCACTCCCTGGGGAGCATACAAGCAGCGGCTACTTTACAGTGCACTAATGCTTTACACACCCTCATTCAAGTCGAGTACCATTTTTTACACCTGTATTCGGAACATCAATTTTGATTATGAGAACATTATGGATCATATAATTTTGAGAATGCTGGGGCATCAGTAGGTTTTGAATTTGGGCTCCCGTGGTTTTGAAGTCAGTCACTTATCCAATCGTGCAACAGCATCTCGATCCCATGAAAATCGTCATCATCATCATCAACACCACCACCAGTACCACCACCACCACTACCACCACCAGCACCACCACCACCATTACCACCACCACCATTATCATACTACTACTACTACTACTGCTACTACTACTACTACTACTACTACTACTACTACTACTACTACTACTACTACTACTACTACTACTACTACTAAATGGCGGATCTACGGGGGGGGGGTGGGGGGGGGTTAGGGGGGTTAACCCCACCCCTTGGCTGCCAAGTGTGCATAGAAAAACGCCATCAAGTGTCCAGACCCACACAGTATCCACATCGTCATTGGGTCAACCCCCCCCCCCCCCTCCCTTAGCAAAAAGCTAGATCCGCCCCTGCTACTACTACTACACTACTACACTACTACTACTACTACTACTACTACTACTACTACTACTTCTACTACTAGTACTACTACTATACTACTACTGCTACTACTACCTACTACTACTACTACTACTACCTACTACTACTACTACTACTACTACTACTACTACTACTACTATAACTACACTACTAATACTACAACTACTACTACTACTACTACTACACCTTACTACCACATACTTACTACTACTACTACTACTACTACTACTACTACTACTACTAAACTACTTCTACTACTAGTACTACTACTATACTACTACTGCTACTACTACTACTACTACTACTACTACTACTACTACTACTACTACTACTGCTACTACTACTACTACTACTACTACTACTACTACTACTATACTACACTACTAATATACTTGTAGCTTTGCCCGAAGACCTGGACTACATAGTAAGGTAAATCGTCATAAAAAGCAGTATCTCATTCGAACGCACACGAATAAATCAAGCGTCAGCACACCAGGTTAAACTTCAATATCGTAAAGTCTTTATTTCGTCGTCGTAATCGTAATCGTAGGACATGTTCATAAACGTGAAGTAAAGACGAGAAACAAAGTTATGTGTGTAAACGCGAGCGTATATATGTTAACACGGTCGTATGTGTAAACACGGGCGTATGTGTAAACACTGCGTAGATGTGTGATAACACCGTCGTGGTGCCACCGTCGTGCACGTGTGTGTGTGTGTGGTTCACTGTAATGAATAAACAAAACAGATTACAAATTAAGTATGAATTATCAATTATACAGGTTATCTAAATAATCACAATTCATCATGAACCTAAAATCTTATATCGTAAATATTAAACACAACTACATCTAATTACTATTCTAAATCGTATGAATAATAAACATATATTTGTTGCTGTGTTACATAACAAATGAATAAATCCCTTTTATGATTATTCTCTTGTAACGCATTAATAGCTAAATTCTACTTCAAATACTGGTTATATGTCTATAAACAAGAAAGCGATATATCAGTTATTCTAACCGTTAAGAACTGCACAGTGTAAACTGTATATCTAATTGAATCATAGTGCGTGCATATTATGTATTTAAGTTCAACCAATCGTGTATTTATCTTATAGTGCATGTATTTAACCCACAAACTTTACTGAGTTTTCCACAGATTAAACATAAGATTCTCTGTATTATTATTCTACAATTGATTAACAATATAAGCCTTTCTACACATTCAGTATAAGCAATGCATGTTATATTATACAACATCCCCAAGGATATAATTAACCCGAAGTATTCAGGAACTACATAAACTATCAAAACAGTCTGGACCTTCCCCCAGAGTTAACCATAGTATAACACTGCTCAGAACAGTGCATCTCTGCTCGGTTACCATGGTTATTATCCACTGGTCGAATTCCTTTCCCCTGACCAAGACTATATGTGCACCCCTATCTGCACACATCCACATTATATTGGTATACATAGGGTATATAATACTCCCTGTGTGTGTGTGTATATATATCCCACACATCTTGGCTACTAAAGGTATATTACTGTGTGAGAGAAACTTTCTCTATCTCTCTTTCTCTCTCTCTCTAAACATATATACCAAACTTATTAATTCTTTTGGCTATTATTCCATAATATTCTGACTTATTATAACTGACCAACATCACTTAGGTCATACACATTACTTTACATAATATCATGGTATTGAATATATCAAGAATATCCCAAATCTGAATATATTCATGAAGAATATATATGGTTGTACAATATGAACATCTCACATTCACTATGTTCTGATATCCTTTCTAACTTAAATTCTCATATAACTGGTTTAATTACAACATTTAAACTGTTACAAATCATAGTATAAAGTTATATACTTTATCCAAATAAGAATGATGTTCGACTTACCAATTGTTGATACTCTGCAAGTCAAACTTTCACAATCCGTCTAGCAATAACTAAAATGGTCTTTCTCCTGTAAACTTTAGTAACACATGTGCCTACCTCGTGTGCTGTGCACTTCCTCTACCCTTCTCATTGCCACATCATCACTTTCCTTTGTTTAGGCTAGAGGAACCTTATCTACCAGGAGGACTGGGGGTGCCACTCCTATCCATATATTACATAATCAAACACTTTAGTTAGTTTGTGACGCTACATAGCCGGCCCCGATGAGCCATCTTACAAGATGATCATTAAATCAAATCATATTAAACTTACAGCGGCACAATACAACCTAATTCCAAATTTGTTGCTTACAATCAACAACCTTACATATCAAATAGTATAATACGACAGAAGGAATAAATCATTGTTTATGTGTACTATAATAACACTTCATTAGATTATGTACCATTTATGATTATTTATACTCTATTTACCTAGAGCGCTACCGTATCATTTATCTTCAAAAGCAAATGTAATTTACTTTTCAACGGCCGAATCTATGAGACACAGTTTCGTAATCGGTCTCCTAAATACTTTGTTCCGATCCGAACCTCAACCTGTCTAACTCTATTGTCCCTGCCTGGGAACACATCCACTATCTTCCCTAGTGGCCACTGCCCACGAGGTGCATTATCGTCAACCACCAAGACCAAATCATCCTTGGTGATGTTCCGTTGGGGCTTTGTCCACTTCTGTCTCTCCTGAAGGAGTGGGAGGTACTCCCTTCGGCCATCGCTTCCAGAAAGAGTGTGGGAGAGATATTGGGCTTGGCGCCAGCGTCTTCTCCCATAGGAATCTGCTTTCTCGAATACACCAGGAGGTAGGTTGGGGCTTTGCTTCAAGAGGAGCAGTGGTTGGGGGTGAGAGGTACCTCGTCTCTGGCATCAAGAGACAGCTGTGTGAGAGGTCTTGAGTTGAGTATCCCTCTACTTCAGCCATGACGGTAGCGAGGACTTCATCGCCCACGAGCTGCTCTCCAATGATACTCCTCAGGGAGTTTGCGTATGGACCTTATCATGCGTTCCCACGCACCTCCCATGTGGCTTGCGGTAGGTGGGTTAAAGGACCAGTGGATTCCTGTCTCCTGTAGGAATCGTTCAACTTGTTTTGGTTTAGGGTCTCAAGGTTTTCCCGTAACTCCTTCTCAGCTCCGCGGAAGTTTGTGCCATTGTCGCTGTAGATCTTCTCCGGCTTGCCTCTTCTACAAGAAACCTTCGCAAGGCATTTATGAAGGAGTCCGTGTCTAAAGGTGTTCGCGATCTCGATGTGGACTGCCCTCATCGTCAGGCAAGTGAAAATACAACCGTAACGTTTAACACGACTCCGTCCTTGTTTCACATAGAAGGGTCCGAAGTAGTCAACTACCAACGTAGGTGAACGGTGGCGTGTCAGGAGTAACACGGACGTCCAGGTAGATCTGCCATCATCTGTTGGGCACGAGGTGCATTTCTCCTCTTGCATGCCCAGCACTTTCCGATGACTTGACGTACAGTAGCTCCACCTTTCAGCACCCAATACCGTTCTCTCAGAGAGGCCCAAGTCATTCCTGCTCCCGAATGTCCAACATTCAGGTGATGATGAAGATGAGCAGCTTCGTCACGTGTGCTGACTTGTAGGATTATAGGGTGCTTGACATCGAACTCTACAGGTGCGTTGTTGATTCGTCCTCCTACTCTCAGGATTCATCAATGACCATGGCGTTCAACTTCTCCAAGGTCTTGCCTTTTGTCCTAAGATCTAAGGCATGGCCAAAGGCTTGGCGCTGGGACTGTCTTGATGATAGTCGTCTCGGCTTCCTTCAGCTCATCCAGTTTCAGGGTTGTTCTCTTCATGGTGTTGATATCGTCGCCTTTTGCCTTGGCTCTAAGATATGCCTTGTATCGCAGCAGCCAAGCGACACATCTCTTTAGCTTCGTCCATGATGAGTATCTGTTCAGCAGGTCGTTCAACTTGTCGCTGGATGTCGTGAGGTTGACCTTGCAGACTTCTTGATTTCAGGATCATCATAGCTCAGATCCGATATTACTGCCGGAGGTGATGGCCATAATACTTCATCAGCCCACAGGAACTGAGGGCCTTCGAGCCATCGGGGGTTTGCTTTCATTTCATCTGCTTTAAGGCCCTCGAACCCATCTCAGTGGAGACATGGTAGACACCAGGAGTCTAATGTCTCCTCCTGATGACGGTTCGAGGGGCCTTAAAGCAGATGAAATGAAAGCAAACCTCCCGATGGCTCGAAGGCCCTCAGTTCCTGTGGGCTGATGAAGTATTATGGCCATCACCTCCGGCAGTAATATCGGATCTGAGCTATGATGATCCTGAAATCAAGAAGTCTGCAAGGTCCAACCTCACGACATCCAGCGACAAGTTGAACGACCTGCTGAACAGATACTCATCATGGACGAAGCTAAAGAGATGTGTCGCTTGGCTGCTGCGATACAAGGCATATCTTAGAGCCAAGGCAAAAGGCGACGATATCAACACCATGAAGAGAACAACCCTGACACTGGATGAGCTGAAGGAAGCCGAGACGACTATCATCAAGACAGTCCAGCGCCAAGCCTTTGGCCCATGCCTTAGATCTTAGGACAAAAGGCAAGACCTTGGAGAAGTTGAACGCCATGGTCATTGATGGAATCCTGAGAGTAGGAGACGAATCAACAACGCACCTGTAAGTTCGATGTCAAGCACCCTATAATCCTACAAGTCATCACCACGTGACGAAGCTGCTCATCCTTCTCAACACCTGAATGTTGGACATTCGGCATCAGGAATGACTTGGGCTCTCTGAGAGAACGGTATTGGGTGCTGAAAGGTGGAGCTACTGTACGTCAAGTCATCGGAAGTGCTGGGGCATGCAAGAGCAAGAAATGCACCTCGTGCCCAACAGATGATGGCAGATCTACCTGACGTCCGTGTTACTCCTGACTCACGCCACCGTTCACCTACGTTGGAGTTGACTACTTCTTGGACCCTTCTATGTGAAACAAGACGGAGGAGTCGTGTTAAACGTTCGTTGTAGTTCACTTGCCTGACGATGAGGGCAGTCCACATCGAGATCGCGAACACCTTAGACACGGACTCCTCATAAATGCCATGCGAAGGTTTCTTAGTAGAAGAGGCAAGCCGAGAAGATCTACAGCGACAATGGCACAAACTTCCGCGGAGCTGAGAAGCGAGTTACGGGAAAACTTGAGGACCCTAAACCAAAACAAGGTTGAACGATTCCTACAGAGACAGAGAATCCACTGTCCTTTAACCCACCTACCGCAAGCCACATGGAGGTCCCATGATAAGGTCCATACGCAAACTCCCTGAGGAGTATCATGGAGAGCAGCTCGTGGGCGATGAAGTCCTCGCTACCGTCATGGCTGAAGTAAGATATCATCAACTCAACTCCTAGACCTCTCACATCAGCTGTCTCTTGATGCCAGAGACGAGGTACCTCTCACCCCCAACCACCTGCTCCTCTTGAAGCAAAGCCCCAACCTACCTCCTTTCAGAAAGCCTCCCCTCCCCCCACCAGATTAATCGAAACTCAGCCTCCTCCTCAAGCCAATTTCTCTCCACACTCTTCCCTGGAAGCGATGGCGAAGGAGTACCTCCTCACTCACTTCAGGAGAAGACAGGAAGTGACGAAAGCCCCAACGGAACATCACCAAGGATGATTTGTCTTGGTGGTTGACGTAATGCACCTAGTGGGCAGTGGCCACTAGGGAAGATAGTGGATGTGTTCCCAGCAGGGACAATAGAGTTAGACAGGTTGAGGTTCGATCGGAACAAAGTATTTTAGGAGACCGATTACGAAACTGTGTCTCATAGACTTCGGCCGTTGAAAAGTAAATTACATTTGCTTTGAAGATAAATGATACGGTAAGCGCTCTAGGTAAATAGAAGTATAAATAATCATAAATGGTACATAATCTAATGAAGTGTTATTATAGTACACATAAACAATGATTTATTCCTTCTGTCGTATTATACTATTTGATATGTAAGGTTGTTAATTGTAAGCCAACAAATTTGGAATTAGGTTGTATTGTGCCGCTGTAAGTTTAATATGATTTGATTAATGATCATCTTGTAAGATGGCTCATCGGGGCCGGCTATGTAGCGTCACAAACTAACTACAGTGTTTGATTATGTAATATATGGATAGGAGTGGCACCCCCAGTCCTCCTGGTAGATAAGGTTCCTCTAGCCTAAACAAAGGAAAGTGATGATGTGGCAATGAGAAGGGTAGAGGAAGTGCACAGCACACGAGGTAGGCACATTGTTACTAAAGTTTACAGGAGAAAGACCCATTTTAGTTATTGCTAGACGGATTGTGAAAGTTTGACCTTGCAGAGTATCAACAATTGGTAAGTCGAACATCATTCTTATTTGGATAAAGTATATAACTTTTATACTATGATTTGTAACAGTTAAAATGTTGTAATTAAACCAGTTATATGAGAATTTAAGTTAGAAAGGATATTCAGAACATAGTGAATGTGAGATGTTCATATTGTACAACCATATATATTCTTCATGAATATATTCAGATTTGGATATCTTGATATATTCAATACCATGATATTATGTAAAGTAATGTGTATGACCTAAGTGATGTTGGTCAGTTATAATAAGTCAGAATATTATGGAATAATAGCCAAAAGAATTAATAAGTTTGGTATATATGTTTAGAGAGAGAGAGAAAGAGAGATAGAGAAAGTTTCTCTCACACAGTAATATACCTTTAGTAGCCAAGATGTGTGGGATATATATACACCACACACAAGGGAGTATTATATACCCTATGTATACCAATATAATGTGGATGTGTGCAAGATAGGGGTGCAACCCTATAGTCTTGGTCAGGGGAAGGAATTCGACCAGTGATAATAACCATGGTAACCGAGCAGAAGCATGTTGAGCATGTTATACTAATGTTAACTCTGGGGGAACGGTCCAGACTGTTTGAATATTATTAGTTCTTCTGAATAATCGGGTTAATTATATCCTTGGGGATTTTATACAATACTACATTCTATGCTTATACTGAATGTGTAAAAGGCTTATATTGTTAATCAATTGTAGAATAATAAATACAGAGAATCTTATGTTAATCCTGTGGAAAACCTCAGTAAAGTTTGTGGGTAAATACATGCACTATAAGATAAATACACGATTGTTGAACTTAAATACATAAATATGCACGCACTATGATTCAATTAGATATACAGTTTACACGGTGCAGTTCTTAACGGTTAAGAATAACTGATAGAATCGCTTCTTGTTTATAGACGATACAACAGAAGTCAATAAAGTAGCAATTAATCATTATCAACAAAATAACATAACACAGCAACACCAATATGTATATTAACACTAGATAACAATATAATATGACTATATTCTCGTGTTTAAATAGTAATTATATCAAGTTTTAAGTTCTGATGATATAGAGATTATTTCATGATAACCTGTATTATTAGATAATCCTGTTAATAATTGATAGTATTCATACGTTACCATACCACACACAGCACGACGTGCACCACGCACCACGACGGTGTTATCACACATCTACCGCAGTGTACCTACAGCCAGTACCCCAGTGTTTACACATACGACGTTTAACATATATACGCTCGCGTTTTACACACATAACTTTGTTTCTCGTTACTTCACGATTATGAAACATGTCTATCGATTACGATTACGACGACGAAATAAAGACTTTACGATATTGAAGTTTAACCTGGTGTGTGCTGACTGCTTGATTTATTCGTGTGCGTTCGAATGAGATACTGCTTTTATGACGATTTACCTTACTATGTAGTCCAAGGGTCTTCGGGCAAAGCTACAAGTAGTATAGACGTGAGATAGGTAGTATAGTAGTAGTAGTAGTAGTAGTAGGTAGTATGTAGCAAGTCAGAGTAGTAGTGTAAGTAGTAGTAGTATTAGTAGTAGTAGTAAGTAGTAGTAGCAGTAGTAGTTAGTAGTAGTACTAGTAGTAAAGTAGTAGTAGTAGTAGTAGTAGTAGTAGTAGTAGTAGTAGTAGTATGTAGTAGTGAGTAGTAGTAGTAGTAGTAGTAGTGTAGTAGTAGTAGTATTAGTAGTGTAGTATGTAGTAGTAGTAGTACAGTCAGTAGTAGTATAGTAGTAGTAGTAGTAGTAGTAGCTAGTAGTAGTAGTAGTAGTAGTAGCAGTAGTAGTATAGTAGTAGTACTAGTAGTAGAAGTAGTAGGCTAGTAGTAGTAGTAGTAGTAGTAGTAGTAGTAGTAGTAGTAGTAGTAGTAGCAGGGGCGGATCTAGCTTTTTGCTAAGGGAGGGGGGGGGGGGGTTGACCCAATGACGATGTGGATACTGTTGTGGGTCTGGACACATGATGGACGTTTTTCTATGCACACTTGGCAGCCAAGGGGGGGGTGGGTTAAACCCCCTAACCCCCCCCCCCCCCCCCCCCCCCCCCACCCCCCCGTAGATCCAGCAATTTAGTAGTAGTAGTAGTAGTAGTAGGTAGTAGTAGTAGTAGTAGTAGTAGTAGTAGTAGTAGTAGTAGTAGTAGCAGTAGTAGTAGTAAGTAGTATGATAATGGTGGTGGTGGTAATGGTGGTGGTGGTGCTGGTGGTGGTAGTGGTGTGGTGGTTACTGGTGGTGGTGTTGATGATGATGATGACGATTTTCATGGGATCGAGATGCCTGTTGCACGATTGGATAAGTGACTGACCTTCAAACCACGGGAGCCAAATTCAAAACCTACTGATGCCCCAGCATTCTCAAATTATATGATCCCATTAATGTTCTCATAATCAAAATTGATGTTCCGAATACAGGTAGGTAAAAAATGGGTACTCGACTTGAATGAGGGTGTGTAAAGCATTAGTGCACATGTAAAGTAGCCGCTGCTTGTATGCTCCCCAGGGAGTGGAGAGATGTGGCACATATATATGAAGAGCTTAATTCCAAAAGGCGCTAAATCCACTTTTAAACTTTGGAGAAAAGCAGGTTTCCTTGTCCAACTTTGTACACCATGCCTATAGGAATATGAAAATTCCAGGTAGCATGCCCATATGGGGTTCCAAATATGGGTCCCACATGGGTAGACTAATATGGGCCCCTAGGATTTTACACCCCAAGATTTATATGGGACACATATGGGCGATCGCAGATGGCCCATATGGGGCGCATAAGGGTCCATCTGGGTTCCAATATGGGTCCCACATGGGTAGACCAATATGGGCCCCTAGTTTTGCTCCCAAAGATTTATATGGGACCCATATGGGCGATCCCAGGATGGCCCATATGGGTTCACCCTGTGGCCCATATGGGTAAAAGTTCATGTGGGAAATATGTTGGCAAAGTGTGGGTTATGCCTCAAGGGTTCCATTATGGGTAGGCCAATATGGGCCCCTTAGATGTTGTAAGGGTGCATTACATGGGACCCATTACATGGGACCCATATGGGTTATCCCAGATTCCAAAAT